>APFE030022923.1:515999-560510 GCA_000404065.3 Pinus taeda | reverse complement strand
GGTAGTTGGTTGTCTCCGATCATAAGGCTTGAGAGTGGCTGGTCGTTTTGGACCCACATCTGCATTTAAAACTTTTACTATTAGTTTTGGGACGATTGTTAAAAATAAAAAAACATACATATAAAATTAAAATGTTGAAATACAATTTTTACCTCTGTCATCCCATTGGTCTCCTGGTGGAAGAGTCATGTTGAGATCACCGCGATAATCCATCACAGCGTATGTAAAGTCCTGAATAATAAAAAGTTGGTTCTCTAACCAACGGAAATACTTTGGGGTGAATCGAACAATCTCAGTACCCTCATCTGGATGGTGGGCCATAATTGCAACCCATTGCATAACCCGAGGATCTCAGGGGAGTCCAGCCTCAATTGTCAGTTGATGTGGAACCATTATCACTACCCTCTCTAGGGAAAAACTGACAAATAAATAACCATCACCAAAATTCTTTAGCTGCCCATTCTTCGCCCTAGTCAATTGGCCCTTCACATTGGCTAACACAGCATCGCACCAGTTGAAAATGGTGCCCCGGAAGTAGTCCACTGCCACGCACATCTAGGAGCCTGTAGCCCGATGCAATGTTGCGCTCCCGTAGAGTCTGGTAATAGTAAATGAAAAGACCTTCAGTTCAGGGTAGGATATGGTTTTCACATCTATCCGTTTGTCTGGATCTTGGTTATTACAGAACTCTAGTCGGAGACTAGCGACAGATTGGCCACCTGGCCTAGATCCGAACAGAGATAATTGCTCTCCTCTCTTGGGCAACCCAGTCAAAAAATATGTCATCTGAATCGATTTCGAGCCAGTTGCCACCAATAATGAAGCACTGTTCCTGAATGCTCCACCTGTTCACCAGCCATTGTAAAAAGTCTACCTATGCCCTCATCCCAGGTATGGTCCAAAATTTGAAAAGCCTGCATGCTCTTAATTCCTGTAATGAAGGCGGATGGAGTAGTGTAGCCTGATCCATGTCCTCATGCTCTCTTTCCCGCCAAACAAGCATATTGTGTACCTACATTGCAAAATAGGTTAATTAGAATTTTCATTCCAAAATTCTATGGGTCAAAAATGGAAAAACTAGGGTTCAAAATCCGCATTCCGCGGGGTTCGCACCCATCCATTTAGAGACAGTGCATAGGTGCGCACTTCTCCTTAAGACAAGGTGCAACACGCCGACTTTTTTATCTGCACAGTAAAGTCGGGGTACACAGGGGCCACATGGTGCCCCTGCGAAACCACCGCGGGCGATTTTTTGCCCTAAACTTCCTCCAAAAATCAAAATCTAAACCCTAAAATGAAATTCCAAACAGATGAAATGCAAGTCAAGGACATTGTGGATTACCTGGAGAAGACGGTTCTCGATTCCAGCGGTCAGATTTTGCGCAATCTCCAGAGGAAGTCTTTTACCAAAAGCTCTTACTTTTTACTCCAAAGGCAAACGATAAAAATGAACTTGTAAAAGCCCTTTTTATAAGATTTTTTGAATAAATAAATTAAAATTTATTTATTTTTTACTTTGAAAAAGGTCATTTTGGTGCATTTTTATTATTTTTAAATAGATATGAGTAATGTTTGCAGTTTTTTTGCAGAATATTGGGGATTCAGGTGACATTGATCATTTTCAACAAAAAACACATATGAGTCCTCTTTAAGCTCTTTTCAAACTCGTAAAAAAAGAAAAGATTGTCGAGTGTTTCTTTGTAGACTCGTTAAAACAGAATTACAAATATGGTCCTTTACAACTCTTTTCTGACAATACAAACATGAAAAGATTGCTGGACTTTTGTCGTTTCAAGTTTGATATTGGTAATAAAACGACATGTTTTCGATCACATTTTTTACTTTTTCAGATTGAAGGCACTAATAATGAAAAGTACTCCTTGGTTGTAATGATCAAGCAGTTCTCTCAAGTATTATTTTATACTTTTTCGAGCTTGGGACACACAGATTTATGAAAAAGGACAACTGTGGAGTTTTCTTAAGTTTTTCTTCTGACTTCCTAAAATTGAAAAACACTGAGTTTCTCCTATACTAGACTCGTTAAAATTTCACAGTAAAGGACCTGTTCAATTACAAACAGGAACGGACCACTCCTTCTTAGGGTTCGAATCTAAACTAAGTTGGACTCATCCGAAGGATGAGCTTATAACCAAGCAAATGTTATCCTCCTCAAGCTTGTCAAAAATAAAGAGGTACTTGCCAAAAATGGTGGGGGAAAGGAGAAAAATGAACATGTTTGCTGCACTCTGTGTTTGAAAAAAACTTTCCATCACTCTTGAACACGACACTTTTATCCACCTGGGTTGGGAAATCCTTTACCTAACAGTTAATCAAACTACTTTGAATGTCTTCAGCCTGTTTCCAGGTATTAACTTTGGGTCAACTGTCACCAAGCCATCTGCTGTGTCGTTACGTGTTCAAGAGGTCTGTGCAAATAAACCATTCATCTGCAAAATATTTGTCATCCATCATTGACAACCCCTGAGTTAGTTCTTGCTAAATATATTTCTTTAGACTTCATCTATGATTTCGTGTTATGGGATTGCCTATGACGGATCGCCTTCTAACAACTCCAACTCATTATCTAGAAAGATGATCTAGAAATCGTCAATACCTTGGAATCTCCATGCTTCAATGGCAGGTTTCTCGCCTTTGATGACATGTTGCATCATTGACCTTCGATCAAAGGATTCCGTGACATGTTCGACATCGACTCATTCATTCACATCTCATGGACTGTAATGGGTACTTTGAGGGGCATTGACATTACTGGTGGTTCCTCTCACACTTGTTAATAGACTACATCATGTGGTGGTCATATGTTTGGGTATGCCACAACCCAAAAGATTTTGTGCGCTGGCTATTTATGGCCGTCCTTATTCAAAGATTGTATTATTGTTGTCCAGAAATGGCACAACTGCCAAATTTTTTATCGTAAGATGCGCGCTCCTCCTTCTCCTCTCCACCCTATCATTGTCATTGGTCCATTCGCAAAATGGGGTATCAATTTTCTTACATGTAACCCTCAATCGGCCGAGGGTCATGTGTATATCATCCTTGCAATAGATTATTTTACCAGGTGGGCTGAGGCGATGCCTAGATTTTCGGCAGATGACAAAACTATTGCGATTTTTATTTTCAATCATATAATTGCTAGGTTTGGTGTCCCCCAAGCGATTAGCACTGACCATGAGAGTCATTTTCTAAACATCATGATGATCGAACTTACAGATCAGCTTGGCTTGCATCACGATAATTCCACTCCATATTACCCACAGGCAAATGGTCTGGTTGAAGCAGTCAACAAAGTTCTAGTCACCATGATCCAACAAATCATTGGGATTCATTGGTCGAATTGGCACAACATGTTATTTTCAGCGCTTTGGGCGTACCAAACCTTAGTCAAAACATCAACAGGTTTTACTCCCTTTTAATTGGTTTACGGTTTAGAGGCAGTATTGCCCATTGAATGCGAAATCTCTTCATTACAAATTACCATGTAATTATTACTAGCCACTTTCGAAGAGGAAAAAGGTTTATTATACTTAGCTCAACTAGATGAGAATCGACGCAATGCTTCATTAGTTGTCGAAACTCATGCCAAATAGATCAAAGCTCAGTATGATCGAAATGTTACACCCCGCAATTTTTCGGAAGGCGACCTAGTTTTACTTTACGACCAAGCAAACAATAAGGTAGGGGCTGGCAAATTTGTACCCATGTGGCATGGTCTATATATTGTCAAGCGAAAGCTGGCAAAAGGGGCCTATGAGCTAGAAGATTTTGACGGTGTCTCTTTAGGTAAACCTAGGAATGGGCTTTATCTAAAGTGATACTATGCTTAAATGGATAGCGTGGAGATTTCATTAGATTAGTTTTTTCCATTGGTGTGTTCGTAGATTAAAAATGCGTGCTTTACTTTAGAGAGTGTTTTTCATTATTAGTCCTGCTTATCTTGATTTTACTCTTGATATTGCAGATGTCGACGCCTCTCCAAACATACATCGGTTTCACTGATGGCACTTTTCGTAGTACACGGAACATCTCTTCCGCAGCCTGGGTTATCTATTCACCCTCTAGCGAGTTAATATCTATGCATGGGGCAAGCCTCGATCAAACAACAAAGAACATTGCAGAATATAGTGCAGTGATTGAATTATTATCTGAATCCATCTCATTTGGAATTCAAAGTTTGATTGTTAATTTAGATTTGGAACTCGTTGTATTACAACTTAATCGAGTTTATGCCATTAGAAATCCAGTATTATTACGATTGTTTTTTAGAGTCCATCTCTTGGATCGAGAATTTGATTACATAGAATATTAGCACATTCTAAGATATTTAAATACATTAGCAGATGCAATCGCTTCTCGAATGTTAAATAGACATTCGCATTGAATCAAATAGTAAATTTAAAAACATCTCATAAACATGTTTTGCAAGATAACCATAGTAATAGCATAGCATAGGATAGCATTAGACTGTGTCAAAATATACATCGTCCTCGATCATAGGTTGAAAAACACCTTATGATCGGAAAAAATGATAGTATCAAAAGTCATATCAAAAATGGGTCTACAAAGCAATCATCCTATCACTGGTGATGATCCCGATAAGACACCACTGCTCGGGCCACCCTACAAAGGAACCTCCTAAAAGGTCCTGGGACCCCAATCACATAGTGCTGAACCTGAAGTGGAATGTCATCTATGTTGGTCTCTGGAATATCTGCAGTGAAGCGCTCTAGATGACTCTCCAACTCAACCAAGGTCTCTATTGTCTGGTCTTGTGGAGCCGGTGCTGCGGCAGCTGGTCGTCTCCGATCATAAGGCTGGAGAGTGGCTGGTTTCCGTGGACCCACATCTGTGTTTAAAACTTTTACTATTAGTTTTGGGACGATTGTTAAAAATACAAAAACATACATATAAAATTAAAATGTTGAAAAATAATTTTTACCTCTCTCATCCCATTGCTCTGCTGTTGGAAGAGTCATGTCGGGATCGTCGTGATAATCCATCCCAGTGTATGCGAAGTCCTGAATAATAAAAATTTGGTTCTCTAACCAACAAAAATACTCTGGGGTGAATCAAACATTCTTAGTACCCTCATCTGGATGGCGGGCCATAACTGCAACCCATCGCATAACCTGAGGATCTCGGGGAAGTCCAGCCTCAACTGTGAGTTGTTGTGGAACCAACATCAGTACCCTCTCTAGGGCAAAGCTGACAGCTAAATAACCATAACCAAAGTTCTTTAGCTACCCATTCTTTTCCCTAACCAATTGGGCCTTCACATTGGCCAATACAGCATCGCAACAGTTGAAAATGGTGCCTCGGATGCAGTCAACTGCCATGCCCATCTGGAAGCATATACCTAGATGCAATGCCGCGCTCCCACATAGTTTGGTAATAGTAAAAGCAATGACCTTCAATTCAGGGCGGGAGATGGTTTTCACATCTATCCATTTGTCTAGATCCTGGTTATTACCGAAATCTAGTCAGAGACTAGCAACAGATTGGCCACTTGGCCTAGAGCAGAACAGAGATAATTGCTCACCTCTCTGAGCAAGCCAGTCAAAAAATATATGTCATTCGACTTGATTTCAAGCTGGTTGTTTCCAATAATGAAGCACTGGTCCTAAATGCTCCACCTATTCACCAACCATTGTAACAAGTCTACCTGTGCCCTCATGCCAGGTATGGTCCAAAATTTGAAAAGCCTGCATGCTCTCAATGCCTGTAATGAAGGCGGATGGAGTAATGCAGCTTGATCCATCTCCTCATGCTCTCTTTCCTGCCAAACAAGCATATTGTGTACCTACATTGCAAAATAGGTGGATTATAATTTTCATTCCAAAATTCTATAGGTCAAAAATGGAAAAACTAGGGTTCAAAATCCGCATTCCGCGGGATTCGTACCCATTCCTTTAGAGACAGTGCGTAGGTGCGCACTTCTCCTTAAGGCGAGGTGTGGCACCCTGACTTTTCTATGTGCACAGAAAAGTCGGGGCATGCAGGGGCCACATGGCGCCCCTACACAACCACAGCGGGGAATTTTTTGCCCTAAATTTCCTCCAAAAATCAAAATCTAAACCCTAAAATGCAATTCCAAATGGATGAAATGTCAGTCAGGGACATTGTGGATTACCTGGAGAAGACGGTTCTCATTTCTAGCAGTCGGATTCTGTGCAATCTCCACAGGAAGTTCTTACAAAAAGCTCTTAATTTTTACTCCAAAGGTAAACGGTAAAAATGAACTTGTAAAAGCCCTTTTTATAAGATTTTTTGAATAAATAAATTAAAATTTATTTATTTTTTTCTTTGAAAAGGTCATTTTGGTGCATTTTTATTATTTTTAAACAGATATGAGTAATGTTTGTAGTTTTTGTGTAGAATATTGGGGAGTCAGGTGAAATTGATCATTTTCAACAAAAAACACAAAGGAGTCCTCTTTAAGCTCTTTTCGGACTCGTAAAAAATTAAAAGATTCCCGAGTGTTTCTTTGTAGACTCATTAAAATGGAATTACAAAGATGCTCCTTTACAAATCTTTTCCGACCATACAAACATGAAAGGATTCCCTTACTTTTGTCGTTTCAAGTTCGATATTGGTAATAAAACGACGTGCTTTCGATCAGTTTTTTTACTTTTTCAGATTGAAGGTACTAATCATGAAAAGTACTGCTTGGTCGTAATGATCAAGCGGTCCTCTCAAGTATTATTTTATACTTTTTCGTGCTTGGGAGACACAAATTTATGAAAAAGGACAACCCTGGAGTTTTCTTAAGTTTTTCTTTTGACTCCTTAAAATTGAAAAACACCGAGTTTCTCCTATACTGGACTCGTTAAAATTTCACAGTAAAGGACCTGTTCAATTACAAAAAGGAATGGACCACTCCTTCTTAGGGTTCGAATCTAAACTAAGTTGGACTCATCCAAAGGATGAGCTTAAACCAATCAAATGTTATCCTCCTCAAGCTTGTAAAAAATAAAGAGGTACTTGCAAGAAATGGTGGGGGGAAAGGAGAAAAATGAACATGTTTGCTCTACTCTGTGTTTGAAAAGAAATTTCCATCACTCTTGAACATGACACTTTTATCCACCTGGGTTGGGAAATCATTTACCTAATAGTTAATCAAACTATTTTGAAAGTCTTCAGCCGATTTCCAGGTATTAACTTTGGGTCAACTGTCACCAAGCCATCTGCTATGTCGTTACGTGTTCAAGAGGTCTGTGAAAATAAACCATTCACCTACAAAATATTTGTCATCCATCATTGACCATCCCTAAGTTAGTTCTTGCTAAATATATTTCTTCAGACTTGATCTATGATTTCATGTTATGGGCTTGCCTAAGACGGATCGATTTCTATCGACTCCAACTCATTATCTAGAAAGATGATCTAGAAATCGTCAGTACCTTGGAATCTGCATGCTTCAATGGCAGGTTTCTCGCCGTTGACGACAGGTTGCATCATTGACCTTTGATCAAAGGATCCCGTGACATGTTCGACATAGACTCATTCATTCACATCTCATGGATTGTACTGGTTACTTTGAAGGCCATTGACATTATTGGTGGTTCCTCTCACACTTGTTAACAGTTTACATCACGTGGCAGTCATATGTCTGGGTATGCCACATCACAAAAGATTTTGCGTGCTAGCTATTTCTGGCCGTCCTTATTCAAAGATATATTATTGCCATCCAGAAATGCCACAACTGCCAAACTGATGATCATAAGATGCACACTTCTCCTGCTCCTCTCCACCCTATCATTTGCCATTGGTCCATTCGCAAAATGGGGTATCGATTTTATTACATGTAACCCTCACTCGGCCAGGGGTCATGCGTATATCATCCTTGCGGTAGATTATTTTACCAAGTGAGCCGAGGCGATGCCTACATTTTCGGCAGACGCCAAAACTGCTGCAATTTTCGTTTTTAATCATATAATTGCTAGGTTTGGTGTCCCCCAAGCGATTATCACTCACCATGGGAGTCATTTTCGAAACATCATGATGACCGAACTTATAGATCAGCTTGGCCTGTGTCACGATAGTTCCACTCCATATTACCCATAGGCAAATGGTCTGGTTGAAGTAGTCAACAAAGTTCTAGTCACCATGATCTGACAAATCATTAGGATTCATCGATCGAATTAGCACAACATGTTATTTTCGACGCTTTGGGCGTACTGAAACTCAGTCAAAACATCAACAGGTTTTACTCCCTTTCAACTGGTTTACGGCTTAGAGGCAGTATTGCCCATTGAATACGAAATCCCCTCATAAAAAATTGCCGTGCAATTATTACCAGCCACTTGCAAAGAGGAAAAATGTTTATTGTACTTAGCTCACTTAAATGAGAATCAACGCAATGCTGCATTAGCTGTGAAACTCATGCCAAATGGGTCAAAGCTCAGTATGATCAAAATGTTACGCCCAACATTTTTTCGGAAGGCGACCTAGTTTTACTTTACGATCAAGCAAACAATAAGCTAGGGGTCGGAAAATTTGTACCCATGTGGCATGGTTCGTATATTGTCAAGCGGAAGCTGGCAAAAGGGGCCTATGAGCTAGAAGATTTTGACGGTGTCTCTTTAGGTAAACCTAGGAATGGGCTTTATCTAAAGCGATACTATGCTTAAACAGAGAGCGTGGACATTTCATTAGATTAGTTTTTTCTACGTTGGTGTGTTCGTAGATTAAAAAAGTGTGCTTTACTTTAGAGAGTTTTTTTCATTATTAGTCCTGCTTATCTTGATTTTACTCTTGATATTGTAGATGTCGACACCTCTCCAAACATACATCGGTTTCGCTGATGGTGCTTGTCGTAGTACACGGAACATCTCTTCTGCAACCTGGGTTATCTATTCACCCTCTGACGAGTTAGTATCTATGCACGGGGCAAGCCTCGGTCAAACAACAAAGAACATTGCAGAATACAGTGCAGTGATTGAATTATTATCTGACTCCATCTCATTTGGAATTCGAAGTTTGATTGTTAATTTAGATTCAGAACTTGTTGTATTACAGCTTAATCAAGTTTATGCCATTAGAAATCTAGTATTATTATGATTATTTTTGAGAGTCCATCTCTTGGAACGAGAATTTGATTACATAGCATATCAGCACATTCCTAGATATTTAAATACACTAGCAGAAGCAATTGCTTCTCGAATGTTAAATAGACATTTGCATTGAATCAAACAGTAAATTTAAAAACATCTCATAAACATGTTTTGCAAGATAACCATAGAAATAGCATATCATAGCATAAGAGTGTGTCAAAATATACATTGCCCTCGATCATAGGTTGAAAAGCACCTTATGATCGGCAAAAATGATAGTATCAAAAGTCATATAAAAAATGGGTCTACAAAGAAATCATCCTATCACTGGTGATGATCCCGATAAGACACCACTACTTGGGCCACCCTACAAAGGAACCTCCTAAAAGGTCCTGGGACCCCAATCACATAGCGCTGAAGCTGAAGTGGAATGTCATCTATGCTGGTCTCTGGAATATCTACGGTCAAGCACTCTAGATGACTCTCCAACTCAGCCAAGGTCTCTGTTGTCTTTTCCTGTGGGGCCGGTGCTACGGCAGCTGGTTGTCTTCGATCATAAGGCCAGAGAGTGGCTGGTCTCCGTGGACCCAAATCTGCATTTAAAAATTTTACTATTAGTTTTGGTACGATTGTTAAAAATACAAAAACATACATATAAAATTAAAATGTTGAAAAGAAATTTTTACCTTTGTCATCCCATTGCTTTCCTGGTGGAAGAGTCATGTCGGGATCACCGCGATAATCCATCCCAGCATATGGGAAGTCCTGAAAAATAATAAGTTGGTTCTCTAACCAACGGAAATACTCTGGGGCGAATTGAACAATCTGAGTACCCTCATCTGGATTGTGGGCCATAACTGCAACCCATCGCATAACCCGAGGATCTCGGGGAAATCCAGCCTCAACTGTGAGTTTCTGTGGAACCAGCATCGGTACCCTCTCTAGGGCAAAGCTGACAACTAAATAACCATAACCAATGTTCTTTAGTTGCCCATTCTTCCCCCTTGTCAATTGGCCCTTCATATTGGCCAATACAACATCGCACTAGTTGAAAATGGTGCCTCGGAAGCAGTCCACTTCCATGCGCATCTGGGAGCCTGTAGCTAGATGAAATGCTGCGCTCCTGTAGAATTTGGTAACAATAAAAGAAATGACCTTCAGTTCGGGGCGGGAGATGGTTTTCACATCTATCTTTTTGTTCGGATCCTGGTTATTACAGAACTCTTGTCGGAATCTAGTGACATATTGGCCACCTGGCCTAGATCTGAACAGAGATAATTGCTTGCCTCTCTTGGGCAAGCCAGTCAAAATTTATATGTCATCCGACTCGATTTCGAGCTGGTTGCCGCCAATAATGAAACAATGGTCCTGAATGCTCCACTTGTTCACTAGCCATTGTGAAAAGTCTACCTATGCACTCATGCCAGGGATGGTCCAAAATTTGAAAAGCCCACATGCTCTCAATGCCTATAATGAAGGCGGATGGAGTAGTGCAGCCTGATCCACGTCCTCATGCTCTCTTTCCCACCAGATAAGCATATTGTTTACCTACATTGCGAAATAGGTGGATTAGAATTTTCATTCCAAAATTCTATGGGTTGAAAATGAAAAAACTAGGGCTCAAAATCCGCATTCCGCGGGGTTCACACCCATCCCTTTAGAGACAGTGTGTAGGTGCACACTTCTCCTTAAGGCGAGGTGCGGCACCCCAACTTTTCTATGTGCATAGAAACTTTCAGGTGTGCAAGGGCCACATGGCGCCCCTGCACAACCACCACGAGCGATTTTTCGCCCTAAATTTCCTCCAAAAATAAAAATCTAAACCCTAAAACAAAATTCCAAATGGATGAAATGAAAGTAAGGGACATTGTGGATTACCAGGAGAAGACGGTTCTCGATTCCAGTGGTCGGATTTTGCGCAATCTCCACAGGAAGTTTTTTACCAAAAGCTCTTACTTTTTACTTTTCAAAAGCCCTTTTTATAAGATTTTTTGAATAAATAAATTAAAATTTAATTATTTCTTAATTTGAAAAGGTCATTTTGGTGTAATTTTATTATTTTTAAATAGATATGAGTAATGTTTGCAGTTTTTGTGCAGAATATCGGGGATTCAGGTGAAATTGTTCATTTAATAAAAAAAACACATAGGAGTCCTCTTTAAGCTCTTTTCGGACTCGTAAAAAATGAAAATATTGCCGAGTGTTTCTTTGTAGACTCGTTAAAATGGAGTTACAAAGACGGTCCTTTACAGCTCTTTTCCAACCATACAAACATGAAAATATTGCCGGACTTTTGTCGTTTCAAGTTAGATATTGGTAATAAAAGGACATGTTTTCGATCACTTTTTTTACTTTTTCAGATTGAAAGCACTAATAATGAAAAGTACTCCTTGGTTGTAATGATTAAGCGGTTCTCTGAAGTATTATTTTATACTTTTTCGGGCTTGGGAGACACAAATTTATGAAAAAGGACAACCATGGAGTTTTCTTAAGTTTTTCTTCTGACTGCCTAAAATTGGAAAACATCGAGTTTCTCCTATATTGGACTTGTTAAAATTTCACAGTAAAGGACCTGTTCAACTACAAACAGGAACGGACCACTCCTTCTTAGGGTTCGAATCTAAACTAAGTTGGACTCATCCGAATGATGAGCTTATAACGAAGAAAATGTTATCCTCCTCAAGCTTGTCAAAAATAAAGAGGTACTTGCCAGAAATGGTGGGGGAAAAGGAGAAAGATGAACCTGTTTGTTGTACTCTGTGTTTGAAAAAAACTTTCCATCACACTTGAACACGACACTTTTATCCACCTGGGTTGGGAAATCCTTTACCTAATAGTTAATCAAACTACTTTGAAAGTTCTTAGCCGGTTTCCAGGTATTAACTTTGGGTCAACTGTCACCAATCCATCTGCTGTGTCATTACGTGTTCAAGAGGTCTATGCGAATAAACCATTCACCTGCAAAATATTTGTCATCCATCATTGACCACCCCTGAGTTAGTTCTTGCTAAATATATTTCTTCGGACTTGATCTATGATTTCGTGTTATGGGCTTGCCTATGACGGATCACTTTCTATCGACTCCAACTCATTATCTAGAAAGATGATCTATAAATCATTAGTACCTTGGAATCTGCATGCTTCAATGGTAGGTTGCTCGCCTTTGACGACAGGTTGCATCCTTGACCTTTGATCAAAGGATTCCGTGACATGTTCGACATCGACTCATTCATTCACATCTCATGGATTGTACTAGGTACTTTGAGGGCCATTGACATTACTGGTGGTTCCTCTCACACTTGTTAACAGTTTACATCATTGACTGGTAATCAAGTGGTTTCTCCCATGTTCAACTTCGACACATTCATTCACATGGGTAGAATCGTACTAGTTTGGAAAGTAGAAATGAAGACCCCGGATCTAGTTTCCACCATCCAGGCTGCGAGGAATTTTGTTATCATTATATAGTGGACTATTCATAAATAGATGGATGCATCCATACTGTATCCATGTGTTGCAACTTGTGATGTAATGCAAAATCATTCCTGTATCAGAGCAGTTTTTAGATAGTTCTTAGTCAGTTTTGATCTGAGTATGGGAATGCCTACCTCAGCGATGATATATTCACATATATATATTTTGCACTGAATGTTTTTACAGGTTCGACCAGGCTATCCACAGGAAAATCCTTGAAATGATAAATTCCTTCACTCTTCTTAGATGATAAAAAACCATCATCATCTACTACAAACTTCCCACTTTAGGGGGAAATCTGTTACACAAAAAATTGTCACCATGACTTTCTATAGTTTGTGTGAGTCCATCAATATTCATGCATACCTCCTTTACAAGTATTAAACCTCAACTCTTCATGTCAAGCCTTGAAAATGCGAGAAAGACCTTAAAAACATCTAAAATCCTGGTTTCGAACTTTCTCCTAGCATTGCCTGCGGTGCCGCACCTAATGGTCATGTTTCCTGCGAACATGATCACTCTGTATATTGAGTAATGGGTGAGAACCCCTATAAAAGTTAAAAAGGCGTGAGTTCATTCTTAAAAACTCATCTTGGGTCACTTCTAGACACTTCTAGAAGGAATATTATGTTGGCAAGTCCGCTCCACCTTGGTTCATCCATTCCATAACTAAGGGAGCTAACTCCATGATATGAGGTGATTATCCCATTGAAGGAGGAACTTATTCCTTCAATGGTGGACCTGCAAATTCCTCCATTTTCACTATAAATTCATGCATTGGGCTGGTTGTAGAGGAGGTTAAAAAGTTGAAGATTCTTGAGGGTAAATGTTGCTGAAAACTAGGCTTCCTTTTTGAGCTTGTGAGAGGAGAGATCACATACCTTTCATGTCATTTGGGAAGTGAGTGAGGGTTGTCAAAGTAGAGGAGACCCCTGCTGGACCCTAGAAAGGACTTGTGCAACATCAAGGCAAAGGTTGTAAAGTTCTTTTATTCATAAAGTTAATACAATCACGTTTGTTTTTCTCAATGAACTGTCTCTAATGGTTTGTTTTATGAGCTCCTTGATCTTCATAATGAACATGTTTTGTTATATGTAGGTATGCTTTGATGTGTGCCTGTTTCTGTATGCAGGTTATTAAACGAGAATTGCTTGAAGCTGTTGGGATAACACTGCCTCAAACAAGTGTTGGACCGAGGTAGGGTATTTTACACTTCTTAGTATTCATTAATGAATTGAAACATGTTTAGAGAGAAATAGGTTTGCTTGTGCTCTTTGTTGCTAGATATCATTAGATACTAGGGAGATCGGTCTTGTCCACAAGAACGATTTATCCGGCCAACAAGGTTTGCATTAGGTTGCCTCTCGTCTGGATAGATTCTTACTATTAGACAACGCAATCCATCTAGGAGGAGACTTCTTAGCTTCAATTTGTCGTTCTCAGGGTCATATCACTAGCCAATCTCTCTTCAATGGTCTCGTCCTAGCAATACAACTCGAAATCTATTTCACTCTGAAGCTTTTTGGATGTCACATCTGGATTTCAATAACCTAATAAGTTCAGAATGGAACAATTTTTCTCATCCAAATGGCACAAAAATGTTTCAATTTTAGCAGAAGCTTAAACACCTCAAGATTAAGATCGAATAATGGAAACATTCTTCTTTTGGCAATACTTTAAAGGCTCAAATTGCCCTAGATCAAGAAATGAAATGATTGTAGCAGCGGATTATTACAAAAGGTAGATCTGATGACCTGTTAGAATTGGAAAAGTATCTTGAGTCTCAAATTTCAGGGAGGGCAAAACAGGAAGAAATGCCCTGGAGGCAAAAATCAAGAATAAGATGGCTTAAGGAAGGAGAAAAAAACACAAAAAATTTTCACAAGACTACCATCCAATGAAGAATTAATAACAACATCGCTCATACTCAAAATGAGCAAGGGGTAAAGGTGGAAACACTTGATGAAATTGAAAGCGAACTTCTAAACTAATTCAAGCAGGCTCATCATGAGCCACAAATAGACAGGTCACAAGACATAGAAAAAATTACTACGAACATTCCAAAAGTTATTTCAGATGAGCACAACCAACTCCTCCTCAGGCTTGTCGACTTATAGGAGGTGGAAACTGCAATTCGTTAATTAAAAGATGGGAAGGTGCCTGGCCCTGACGGTTTCACCTCCAATTTTATCCACAATTTCTGGAAGCTGATTAAAATGGAAGTCTGGCAGGTAGTTGAGGAATCGATAACTTTGAGATGGATGCTTCCAGCCATGCATGCTACATTCATCGCCCTTATTCGCAAGGAAGATCAACCCAATAGCCATGACAAATATAGGCCTATTGCCTTGTGCAACGTAATCTACAATATTGTCTCCAAAATCATTGCTTCCAGACTAAAATTGTTGCTCTGTCTTCTCATTTTGCCTAATCAATCTGGATATGTCGAAGGATGGCAGATTACAGATGGCATCATCCTTACTCATGAAATCATCGACTCCCTGAATCACTCCAAAAAGTCAGGTAGGCTCCTTAAAATAGATCTTTCAAAAGCATTTGATAGCTTAAGCTAGTTGTATATTCGAAAAAATCTAATTTCTTTTGGTTTCGTTCTCCCGTGGGTAAGATGGGACATGAGTCTCATTTCCTCCTTCTTTTCTGTGCTGATCAATGGTATTCCATCCTCCCCATTTCATCCTTCTCAAGGAATTAGACAGGGAGACCCTCTCTCCCCGTTCCTCTTCATTATTATGGCAGGAGGGCTGGGACGCAGCATTAAAAAAGCTCAGCAATCATAGCACCTAAGAGGATTGTCCTTTCATAACACAACTGCCTTCACTGACCAGCAGTTTGTAGATGACAACATGCTTTTTGGTCATCCTTCCATTCAGGAAGCTCGTCAGCTCAAAATTTTACTGATGGATTTTTTGGAAGCATCAGGTGCTAGTATCAATAAAGCCAAATCCCAAATCTTCTTTTTTCATACCCCTCCTAGTACCCAAGCTTCCATAGCTCGCATTCTCAAATTCTCTGTTGCTTTCCTCCCTTCCAAATATATTGGAGCACCCATGACTGACTCGCCCTTCAAGCACTCTTCTTGGAAGATCCTTTTAGAAAAACTGGAGGCTCACCTTACCTCTTGGACTCATAGGGCCCTCAATATGGCAAGTCGTCTAGTCTTAATAAAAGTTTTGCTTCAATCAATGTCGTTGTACCTCTTTTCAATCCTAGCTGCTCCCAAATGGGTTCTCAAAGAAATTAAACATATCCAGCGATCTCTCTTGTGGGGAAACTTAGGTCAAATTTGCAAATGGGCTCTAGTCAAATGGGACACAGTCTGCCTTCCAAAATGTGCTGGTGGAACTGAACTGAGGGATCCTTATCATAGCAATGAGTTCATGGGTGCTTGCATATAGTGGAAATGGCTTATTGCAGCATTCACACCCTAATCAAATCTATGGATAGCAAAATATGCTAGTAATCGCCCAATAGGAGGAATAATACGAATGTTAGAAGCTAGCCTAGGCTCTCTAATCTGGAATGCGGCCAAGAAACACAGAAGCCTAATTCAACTCCACAGTTTCTAGGAAGTTAAGGACAGCAATACAACTTGGTTCTAAGAAGATTCCTGGAAATAATAGCCCAAGTTAGAGGACCTAATCTCACCTCTTCAACTTCCGAAGCAGGATGTGCAGACATATGACAAAGTCAAGCGTTTCTGGAATCCTTCTACAACACAGGGAAACAGACAATGGCTTGGCATGCACCACATCTTAAGACATGGAATGGAACAAGCTCAACAGATCCATGATACAGAACTAATGAAGAGGAAAATACAACATTCAGATGAAAGGGATACTCTTAGATGGGGCTACGAAAAAAAAGGTACCTTCACTACTCGGGAGGCTTATTATCATTATCAAAGAACATATGGTCAAAGACCCTGTCTGGAACAAAGTCTGGGACCCTACCATTTGGCCGAAAGTCTCAACCTTTCTATGGCTTTTATGTCAAAACAAAATCCTCACATGGGACAATCTTAGGAAAGGAAACTATCACGGGCCCTCCCTGTCCCCCAACTGCAGGCAAGAAGAGCAATCCACTAAACATATTATGCACTCTTGTCAACTCGCTTGCAAGCTTTGGCAAAAATTCAGCTTTTGATGCCAAAAGGAAGGACGGATCCAAGGAGACATCATAGCCACTGTTTGCAATTGGGATCCGAACCCATTTCAAAGAAAGGTTTTAAATTTCTTATGGAAGCTTATTCCGAGATTTCTAATGTGGAAAATATGGAAGAGAGAAACCAGAGAATATTCAAGGATCACTCCTCCCCACGGAAAATCTATGGAACATGATCTGTCAAAATACCAAGGAAACCTTACTTATCCAAACCTGGCATGAGGAGGACTTTCCTTCTCTCCCCCAGGAACAAAATATCTGGGCAAACAAGAACCTTCAATGGAATCAAGAATTAATAATCAAAGGAACAACTCCACCAAAGGACAGAACACCTAAAAAATGTCTTCCTCCTCCCAAACATATGTTCGAGCTAAACTTTGATGGGACCTCGGAAGGAAATCCAGGCAAAGTAGGATCTGGAGGGATATTCAGAGATCATAAGCGCAATCCCCTTCTAAATGTTTTAGGTTCAAATGGATGGGACACCAACAACTCAGCCAAACTAGAAGGACTATGAGAGGGTCTTATTCTAGCTCAAAAAAAGGGATACATTCCTTTCACTATAGAAGGCGACTCTTAGATCCTCATCAATATGGTCAACAAAATTATGGAAGGCACACCCTCAAGCAAAGTGAGCAATAGCTGGAGAATGGCGAAGCGGCTTGAACTCATTGAAATCTGGCTGACTTCACATAGAGCGACCACTCTCAAGCACATACTTTGAAAAGGAAATAAAGTGGTCGACTTACTCGCTAATATTGAAGCAGAAAGTGGAATGGATCTACGTACAAGTTCACTCTCTAGGCTGGCCACTGAAATACAATCAATGGAATACCAAAATCTGGTGAAGAATGAAATGAAACAGGGAGGAGAAGAGCACCTGGATGCGGGTGAAATTCAAGGTTATTAATGGCGTTTCAGAGGAACGATGATGCTCAACCCAGCCAACTGCTGGCGAGTGCTCTTTTCCATGCCTAGTTATGGCACCTGAAGAATCACCTAAGGTGAGAGCAGGTCTGCCTACAAGACATATTAAATGATCATCCCAACCGAGATAAGGATGTTGTTAGTTGAAACATGGTGCACATGCCCATCCATCTCGTTGTCTGCCCTCCCTCCTTTAGCGTTTGCTCGCTCCAAGCAGGAAACCCCTGCAGTAGAACTATTACAAGCAACTGCTATTGGCTTCTTTGCTGTCTTGATTTTGGAAATGGGTTTCATTACTCCCATTCCTAGATCTTCCCTTTGAACCCTGTTCAGGAACCCTTTGTGCATTCTTTGCTTCCCATCCAAGGACCCAATTCTCTTGATCTTCTCCTCTGCCGCATTACCATGGTTCGTTACCGCATGAGAAGCCGCCATGGAGGTAGTGAGGTGGTCGCGCTCACTCTTAGGCAGCGCCAAGTGTGGATCAACAACCACCACCTGCCTCTCCCCCTCCTAGCCTACCCCGCAAACACTATCCACACAACGCCTTTGAGTCGACTCATTTCAAATTTCAGAGCAACCTGAACCAACCCATTGTTACTGCTATTATAACCATCATCTTCTCTGAAGAAGAAGAACAACATAGTGCTCCAGCGCGTAACTCGACAGAGCAACCTTAGGACATTCGCAAAATTGTTAGTAGTCATGGCTCTGAGTAGATCTCGACGGAAGAAGGCAAAGCAGCAAGGCGTGGTGGATAGCATGAGGAAGGAGATACTATAGGCGACACTTGGCAATGAGGTGGCAGCTCTGATGGAGCCACAATTTCGATGGCTATTGCTGGCAGCTCGAGCGGCATCCTTCAGGGGACGAAACCTCCATGTGGCAAGACAGATGGTGACGTGGCGAAGGAAGGCGAAATATGGTATGGGAACGCTTGCCCTGTTGTCGAGGTGTCACGGGACGAGGACATCCCTATGTGATGCCACATGGACTTCCACATGCTATCTCAGAGTTTTGTTGTTGACTGGTTAAGTTCTGTTGTTTGTGGTATTGTGGTTATGTTTGTGATTTTGTGGTTCTATCATCCGTGGTTCTGTTACTCACATGTTTAGCAATTTTTTCAAATGGTGTTGTTTCAAATTCTCATTCTGGTTATGCCGTTGTATTCGTGATCATCTGCATGGTTTTTTGCAAAATATAACTGGTTTTCCCAAATATAGGACAGTTTGATAACCAGAAGGAACTCAAGTGTTCTCGACTAAGGCTAGTGCCTCATTGTATTATATTTTTCTTTTCTTTTAATAGAATTAGTTTTACAATGGGAAAAAAGAAAAAACAAGCTATAGACTTAAATATTTTAATTAATAGTAAAATTAGCTACCATTTAATATATATGACATAAATATTGCTTAAATAATAGTCCTAAAAATTGTATGAAGAGGGATAACGTAAACCTTTGTGAGTTGGCATGTGTCCATAGACGCAGATGATAAATTTCACTATGGGAGATTAAAGTGTTATCCAGGACATGTCCATTGACGCAAATAATAAAATTTGAATATTGGATATTAAAGAAAGCCTTTTTGTAATATTGTTTTAGTGTTTGAATATTGGGTATTAAAGAGAGTAAGGCTTTTCTAATTTTGTTTCAGCGTCGTAAATTCTTATCCGTATAAATTGTACATATATATTTGTAATGACTATTTAAGTTTATCAGTTATTTAATTTACATAATATAAATAATCATCTCAAAAGAATATAAACCTTTTCCACCATTATATGTCTACAAATGCAAAAGATAAATTTGACTATTAAAAATATAAAAAATATATGAAGAGGGAAAACATTAATTTTTTTCACTATGTATATATCCGTTTATGCGAAAGATAAATTTGAGTATTAAATATATAAAAAATATATGATGAGGGAAAACATAAACCTTTTTCACTATGTATATATCCATTAACGCAAAAGGTGAATTTGAGTATTTGATGTTAAAGTATTACCCAGCAGCAAAGAATAAATTTTAACAGAGAAAGGCCTTTGTGTAATACGAACTATGAAGAGAACGAGCGCGAGGGAAGCTTCCAAGTCCATAAGGGCAGGTAAGTTCCAAGAGCAACATTGTTAAGTTTCAAGTCCGTAGCTGTATTGCTTGTATAAATAATAATGTTAAATTACAACTCATCACTATGTTTAGGCTTAATCTTCAGCCCAAATTGTTCCACTCTCCAGGCTTCATTGATTTCTTTTAAAGATTTAAGATGGTTTAATATTTTACGATTTTTAAAGATTAATGAGTAATTAGTTTCATCGTATTTTCGGGGTTAAGGATTCAGCATTTGTTTCATTAATACTAATTTACAAACCTAGGTCTTGCTAACAACTTTACGCCTTACAGTTCACGAATCTATCCAAGAAGACCTAACTAATGTATGAATCTCTCTCCTTCCACAAGTTTTCGTGAATATATGTTTTTTTAAGGGATAACCAAGGTTCGCTATGTCTAACCTTTTAATTTATGATAAGTAGAGGAAATGACTGTTGTATATGAGATATTCAAATTGTTCTATTCCTAAATAAGTATCTTTACTCATTTCAAGTGTTTTTTTTTTATTAATTTTTTTAATTTTTAATTTTTGATGGTGTGGTTTATTTAAAATTGGCCAAGATTCTGAAACAAAGTTTTATGGATAAAAACTGCAATTTTGATTTCTTACATAATTTATATTTAATTTCAAGTATATTTTAATATAAATAAAGTAATATGAGTTTTATACCATACAAATTTTTATAACCATTAAATATTATATATAAAAAATTAACTAAATTGTAACTACTATATTATTATTATTATTATGACTAAATTGTAATTTTATTTTAAATTATTATTATTATATTAGGTGTTTTCTCTTTTCATTAAATTGATTAATTAAAAATGTAATATGAATAAGTTATAGTTTTTTTGGGCATGTGTGGTATTAATAAGGGATGGTATTGGCCATGGTATTGTAACAAAATGTATTTACAATAAAACTTATGAACTTATCAATTAATTATTTTATTAACCATTTAATTTATATGACTGAGAGTATGAGTTAAATATTATATATTTAAAAAATATGTAGAAGATTCTTAACCATGGAGATTAAATAGACTTTGTTACAAGTCCATATAGCCATACCATGTCTTACTAATACCACGTGGACAAAAAAAGCATAACACATGTTTATATGACAATTAGTTTTAATTAATCAACTACATTAAAAGAGAAAAAAGAGAATAACTACTAGGATGTTCCTATTAGTTAACATCTTTCTAGGTTTCTAATTAAACTGATGAATTAAAAGAAAATTACATATGAACACGAATTATAGATTTTCGGGAATGTGTTGTTAGTAAGCCATTTAAAACTTAAGAATCACCATAGTAAATTGTTTTGTTATGTTATGTAAACAATTTTTTCTCAGTTAAAAAAAATTTAGAATGAAGAAAAAAAATTATTTAAAATATATTAAAAATTAGAAAACAATAATAATCTAATCCTTATAAATATTTTTATCATCTAGTTTAGATAAAACTAAGATGATAGATTCAATTTACCATTGGTGACTTTTGGCCTTATAACCCTTATTTCTCCACGTTATAAAATTTAAAATAAAAGTTATAAAATATGTTAAGAAATAAATGTTTTTCCACCTATCAACATTTTATAGTCATCTAATTTATATATCTATTCTAGTTGATAATTAAACCAGCCTAGATCTATCTTAACTTTGGATCTACCAAGCCTCGAGAGGGATCAAATCTTTTTTCAGTCTAAAAGTGGTTTTGACCTAGATATATTTGACCCCTATCGGATCTTGGTAGATTCAAATTTTGGTTTTTTTTATATAAACAAATAAGGTTGTTAGTTTTTAATTTTACCATAAATACATAAACACATTAAAAGAAGATAGCGAAGTTAAATTTTATTTACTTGAACTTTGAAGTCTCTTATAATTTAACATTAAACCATTCATCATATAAACTATTGTGCACTCAACTGATTATTACCTTGAGTCATCAACCTAATTTTCCACAATTATATGTATATCGTATATAAATGTGTATATCTATCAAACTTTATCTCAAGCGGAGTATGAGTGATAGAAAGAAACATTCAAAGTATTGAAAAGGAGGAATATTATAAACTTCGATGAAGAATCTTCAGAATCTCAAACTTTCAAAGATCTTACTACATTCATACTATCAACACATTCTCCTTTTTCACTACAGCAAACTCCTGAAGCTACATTGGATTCTCCTTCTTCTCCTTCTTCATCAAAACAACAAAGCATTTTTGAAAAATTCTTAGCGATGAAGAAGAAAAATGAGTCACTAAAGACTTTCACATATGTAAAGTTTTGGAGATAATCTTCCACAACTCATACTAGATTACTTTCTGCCCTTGACAGTGATAAAGGTCAATTCCAATTAGCATTTTTGGAACCAAAGGCCCTTGTGCCAAAAAGAGCTGAAGATTTCAAAACCTTTCTATTTTCATTCGACACCAAGAAAATTCATCCTATTGATCAAGTTGACCTTCACAAGAAGGCAAGGGAAATGATATATTCATCTTGGACAACTTGTTCCAGGGTAGCGTCCAAGCTCCTGGCTTCTGTGAATAACATTGATTCCCAATTAAAATTGGAAAAGATGTCTTATGTAGCTTAAGATACAAGAATTAAAGGACTAAGACCTGGTTTTGAAATTAGGACTAGATACTAAAGATGTAAATGAAACATAAGAAATAATAAAATATAGGAATGTTGATATTCAAGAATTAAGAAAACAAATAATATTGCAAAGTACTGAACATCCTCAAGAACAAGAAGTAGGTCAGCTGCAGAGAGAAAAACAAAATACGCTTCAAATTGTTGTAGAACAAAACATACAAATTTAGAAAATGGAAGGAGAGATGGAAAAATTAATCATGGAGAGGGAACTCCAAATAAACACTGGAGTAGGAAAATCTACAATAGAAATGTCTACAATAGAAACACAATCTCCTAGTCATAATCCAAAAGATCACTTATCAAAAGTTATGGGAGACATATCATTAAAACATATGGAAATTGAGAAAATTTAAGATGATAAGATAAGGTTTGATAACACATATCTGACCAAAGTTCAGAAAAAATTGAGATTAACCAGGGAAATAGAGAAACATGAGAATGAGTCATTGATTGCATAAACATTAGTCAAGGAAAAGAAAGAGATATGGAATGGCATAAATTCTACCATGACTGAAATTTGGACATCTTTCAAATCATTTTTCAACAGGAAGAGTTAGTGCAAAGATCAAAAGTAGTCATCATGGGAATCAAAGAAGATTTGGAGCACATGCCTAGAGAAGATAATAAAATAACCAAAGTACTCAATTCAAAAAAAAAAAAAAGAACTAGATGAATTTGGAATTAAGGACAAAACTCATATTGTCCTAGAGGTAAGAAGAGTTTTTGAAAAAACTAAATCTGATATTATAGTTGTAGAAAAAGTGTCGAAATTTAGAAGCATAGATTAAAAGGTTTCACAGAAAATTCAATAATCTACATCAAAAAGGACTTCCAACTCTACAACATTCTAGTGGCTAATTTATTCCACTAGAATACTATGAGTACAAATTGCACCAGATAGCAGCAGATAGAACCAAATTCACAAATGTCAAAGAGATAACCAATGGTAAAGCATTCCTAGAAGACCTAGAGTATGATCTTTTCATTCAACAAGAAATTAACCAGTTGTTCATCACTAGGCTAACTTTTGAAAAATACAGAAAAGTCGATGAGGCATATAGGAAAGTAACAAAATTTTCTATCCGAGATGATAAAAGATGGGATAAGTTACTTGAACTCATCAATTAAAATAGAATGAAATGAATTAAGTGACCATTCATAGGGAAATAAGGAGCAGTAATATGAAAATAAGTAGAAAACAAAAATTCAGTTAAAGGCAACAATCATCAAACAACACCCTTAAATTGTGTGTTTATTATTTGAATCAGTTTAGATATTTTCGAACTAGATTCTATAAGTATTTTGTACTTCAAAAAAGTCAAAGTTCAACCCTTGTAATGAACCACTGACATGATTGTAATGTTCAAAGCTATTTTTGATAAAAATTGAAAAATTCATGGTTCATTCTGAACAAATTATGTATCTATGTGAGTTTTCCTTGTTATCAATTATGTTTTTCGTATTTATTTCTACACATGTTCAAGGAAACAGAGAAGTTTCAGCAAGGCTGGATTGAGTGCTAATCTCCATGAAAGCCCATGCAAAGTTATAATTACTTAAAGAGATTAATTAAATTAACAATTTCGATTTTTTAATTCCTCTAAATATTTTAATTGTTTCCTTCCGTCATCTCTTGGATGTGTACTGCTTTGTTGTAGAAAACTTCTACGTTCATCTAGTGTATATGATAAGTCAGATGTTCAATAAGAATGTTTAACAATAATATACCTCAATTTTTGTGTTTCAAACCAATTTAAATATTAATTTTGTCAGGAATGAAAATTGACCCTTTCATTTTCTCATAAATACATAGAAATTACATATGTTTAAATATTTAATGCATTGGTCATCCACTTAAATCAAAACCTTAATTCGATGCTTTGGCACATTTCTCCAGCCTAGAACTGTCTACAAAGGTACAAGAGGAACAATCATCTCTCTTTAACATCATAATCTATCTGACTATGTTTTGTATCTCTACCAATATAATGAGCATAAGGAACTATGTCTGTAATGGGTATAACCACTTGCTTTTATGCTACTACTCATGTTGGTATTGGTGCTCTCAGTGTTTCTTCTCGATCTTTACCTATCATTTTGGATTCTCATTGATGTGCTATAGAGACTCCCATATAGAGAAAAGAGTCAATAATAAGGTGAAAGAGGTTTGATGGGGCCAACCATACCCATTGTATCTCAAGCTTCTAGACCTAGTAATACAGAGTATACACAGCATGGACACATAATTTACACCGAGTATACCAAATATATACAAGGTAGATACATGGGTATATAATATTGAAATGGATTTCTTCAACTCGCTTTATCTACCCAAATAATGAGAGTTATTGGTAGTTTTCATAGAGATTTATCAAAGCAGGAAAATGTTATTAGGGGTAAAATTCTAAGTAACTATTTTAAAGAATGAATAAAAAGAGAAAATTTTCTCACCCACCAATATACTCATGTAGAATCCTGATTGAAGATGATGTCTAATGCATGTGTTATAATATAATTAAAAAATAAGAAATGTAAACAAAGTTGATGTGAAAGTTCTGACATGTGTTGGCACCTCCATTCCATAATTTTCATTTTCCATGTAATTTAACAAGTTGTTCTAGCGAAATATACTGTTGGCATCATCAAGTGGGGATCAAATCTCAAATTTGTATGTGGCAGTTAGCTTCAATTCCCAGGACATAATCAAATAAAATATTGATTTGGTTTGATTTTGTAAGTTTTGAGTTGGTCAGGCTATGTTTCAACCATGGAAATTTTGCACGACTGCATTTTGGCATTAAGAGTGCATGCTCTGCTCTTAATTAGCTTCAGTCAATTAGTTGTATATAAAGCCACTAAAATCCATGTCATCCCATAGTAACATGTATCTCCAAAGTAGCAGGTAGTGTCATAGTACGAGCTGAGAGCATTCAAGTTGGTCAAATGAATAATCACCTTGGCTAGCTGGTACATGAATCAACTTGACAAACTTACTTATGTGCTTCTTGGTTTCCTAGCATTGTTAGGATAGCGACCAATTAGTGCTATAAATAAATAGAGGTAGTCAAAAGTAAGGAACTAGGTTGCAACAAAATCTTCGGTTCACTTAGTGTGATGTTGCTAATCCCATAAATGTTTGTTTATGGATCATTCATGAAATAAATCATATCGATTAGCAGATTTATGTGTTGGATACATTGGATTTGAGTAAATTAAGTTAGTATCAATTGGTTGGTGGTCTGAGTCCCAAGCTTCCAATGGGCTTTGGTTTATCGAGCAATATTTGATGCTGCTAGACATTGAGTGTTAACTCTATGTTGGATCATGTATGCGTTTATGGCACAAGTTGAGAATATTTGTTTATATTAAGAATATGCAAAATCAAATGACTAATGATGAGGTGATGCAACTATTGTTCACACGTTTAGGAATTGTTGCACCTTTGTTATACATGCTAATGGAATGATGGAAGAGTCCAACACTACAAATTATAATGATGGGTGTATGAACAACCAATATTTCCAAATGATTACACCTCATGAAAAAGGTAAAATTCTTATTCCTTCCTGAACATATGTAACTATAATTGAGGCCACCATTTGCCTTCTTGTTAAATTATTGTTGTTGTTCAATTGTGAAATCATCAAAACAAATACCCAAATTATTTAAATTACAGTTTTCTTTTTCCGTGAATGTTTGTACCTATGACGAGCTAGCAGTTTCCTTCTTATTCAATTGTGAAAGCCCCAATACAAAAATCCAAAACTTGGATTGACATGGTTATAGCAATAACATGCCATTCTCTCTTCTCTTTTTACATTAGTGCATGTTCCAAGGGTTTCAATCTCTTTTCTTCCAAAGTATCAAACTAAGAAAGTTAGCGCGTAGCGATGCTATTGAAATTTGCACTTGGTTTGGTCTTAATAATGATATCTCTTGTTGCACCTCTCCATAATTAATATAGTGTATCAATAAGTAATATAGATTTTGTGCTTCCATAGTAACAATAAGTTGTACAACATCCACAAAATGTTGTGCAAGTAGGAATCACTTGCATGTGAACGACGCAATTAGGGATGATTGGCAGGTGTACTATGTTATATAATTTTCAATATGTTATGTAATCGACGAGAACAACAACAGGCAATAATATAGTGCATAGACCTATTGAATTGATTTTCAAGTATAAACATGAAATAGAACCTAGAAATATTTTCTCCTTTTGCTATATTTTTACTCTAGATCTATATAATAAATTTTTGAAATTTGAAAATACCTTTCACTGTGTGTAGAGAAGGTGCTCTTGATGATAGAGAAGGTGATCTGGATGACATGTAGAGAAGTTTCTCTTTAGCCTCCACATAAGCCTGAGTGCCCTCTTGCAAGTACCTATAGGGCATGAGAAAAATGAAACTAGGATAGAGGAGGGTTAAGAATCCGTAGATATTGAAGCTGAGATCTTGGTAGGTGGAAACTATGGTGGTTTTGATGGTGGAAGCTATAAATAGTTGGGCAGGTGTAAATAAGGGTTGTAGTTAGTGATGCAACTTTAGTTAAAATAACTTGCCTCAACCACAATTTTAAAAACTTTGGATAAAAAAAGTTGCTCCATCCTCATTTAAGAAACTTTGGATAAAATAAATTGTTCACCCCACAATAGCATCGGGGCAAGCGAAGACTACAATTAGAGGGAAATTCTAAACTTTCGTTAAAAATTAAGTGAATAGAAATAGCCAATTTTAAACTTTGGTTAAAGAGTGAAATAGGATGAAAATTTATGATCAAAAAATTAATTAATTGTTGGTCTATAGTCCATTGATCACTATACTTCCCTGCTTTGTGATAGGAAGAGACTAATAATAATGTTAAATCACAACTCATCACCCTCACGAGGCTCAATCTTTAGGTCAATTTGTTCCATTATTGAGGGTTTGTTGATTTCTTTTAAGTATTTAAGATGGCTTAAGTATTATTATTATTATTATTATTATCATTATCTAATTTTAAGGTCACAACCAAACCAGACACCAAATTGGTGTATGGGACAAGGGAACCACTTCTATTGAAAGTTTGTTGATTTCTTTTTAGTAGTTAAGATGGCTTAATTATTATTATTATCATCTAATTTTAAGGTCACGACCAAGCCAGACACCAAATTGGTGTATGCGACAAGGGGCCACCTCTATTGAGGGTGTGTTGATTTCTTTTTAGTATTTAAGATGGCTTAATTCTTCTTCTTCTTCTTATTATTATTATTATTATCTAATTTTAAGGTCAAGACCAAGAAAGACACCAAATTGGTGTATGGGACAAGCGACCCAACTTAGGGCAGCCATTTGACTACTAAATCTACGAACTAATACATACTACTCTACGTGCTCTCGTTTTGAACATATAAGTTTATAACCTTTTATATGGAAACACAACATATAATCTTTTAGGTGCAAACACATGCTCTCAACCATTAAACCCACTCAAAAAATATTAAATCACAACTCATCACTCTTACAAGACTCAATCTTTAAATCAAGGTTTAATATTTTTCGATGTGATTCCAAAATAGTAATAACCATTATTTTCGGGGGTCATTGATTCAGCATTGGTTTCATTAAAAAGAATTTGCAAACTTTACGCTTCACACATTTAATGAATCTAATTTAGCAGGTCTAAATAATTTATGAATCTCCTTCCCTCGAACGGGAAATATCTCTCTTTTTCAAAACACGTTTTAGTGGTCATATGTTAATATATGCTCTTTAAGGACAACAAAGTAAGGGTGATTATGTATAAGCCTTTAATTTATTATAAGTAGAGGAAATGAGTGTTATATGGAATATTCAAATTGTTTTATTTCCACTAAAGTAGATTTTATCGATGTCAAAGTTCTATCTTTTTTAGTATTTTTTTTTACATTTATCCACCGTGGTAAACTTTGAAAAGGAAAGTTTTATGAAAAACACGGTCAAAATTTTCTATTAAATTTTAAGCTTATTTTAACTACGCAAATAAATTAAATTTTAATTTTATTTTAATTAGGAAAATAGAGTAATATGAGTTTTATTTATTTATTTTCTATCTTATTATTATATATAGAAAAGAATTAATAATATTTATTTTATCTTATTATTATATATAAAAATAATTAAACAATAATTTTATTTTAATTATTAATAGTTATGTTTTTTCATTTCATGAAATTAATGAATTAAAATAATGTTATATGAACAAGTGTTATATGAAATAAGTTAGGGTTTTTTGAGCATGTAGTATTGAGAGTCCATATTATTTGCTTATATTGTAATTAAGCCTATTTATAGATTAAGAATATCCATAATAAAATAGAGTGAATTATGATAGTTAAAAATCTTGTTAAATATTCTTTTAAATGTATATATTTTTAAGTTATAAACTCTTTTTTTAAGTAATAATAAATCAGAATTTAGTTAAATTTTAAGGTTTTTTTTAATATTACAGTTTATAATATTTATCATGAAGTAAATGTTTTCACGTTTATCATGGTAGTTTCTATTGCTATTTAGGTCTCATTCAATTTATATGGTGGTGTAAATTATAATAAAATTTAATATATGAGTTAAGTTGTTTTATAATTAAATAATAAATCATGATGTAGTTAATTTTTATCATTTTTTTAATTTTACATACATGAGATGTATTATGAAATAAGCATTTTCATTCTTATTATTGATTAGTTTCTATTGGAATTTACAAGTCATTTAATTTACATAAGAAGATTGTTAACCATGGAGATTCATCTCCATTTTATTGTTGGGATGTTAACCTGTACATATTCATATTACATTTTGTTTAAATTAATTAATTAAATTAAAAACTCCAGAAGAGAATAATTGCTAGAACACTCTCATTAGTGATGAACTTTCTGCACTTTTAATTAAATTGATTAATTAAAACAAAATGTCATGGTCTTAATTAATTTAATTAAAAAAGTAGAAAGAGAATAATTGCTAGAATACCCTTACTAGTTATGATTTTTCTCCACTTTTAATTAATTTGATTAATTAAAACAAAATGTCATATGAACATGAGTTATGGTTTTTTGGGCATGAATTATTACTAACCTATGGTATGTGTCCATGTTATTGTAAAAAAGTCTATTTAGATTAAGACTTTCTATAGTAAAGTGGAGGTGAATCTCCGTGAGTAGGAATATTTTCACATTTCTTTTTAAATGTATAAATGTTTAACTCATCCAACCTAGTATGGAAAATATATTGTAATGTCGTATTATATTATGTAAACATTTTGACTCAATCAAATAAATATTTAAATTAAAATTAAAATAAAAAATCAGATTATCTAAAATTAAATTTAAATTAGACAATGATAACAAAACTATTCCTTGTAAATATGTAGTTTAAGTTAAATTGAGGAGGTAAAGACTTCGAAACCATTCATTATATATATATATATAATATATAAAACTTAAAAGAGATCAAATTTCTAAGAGTGTAAATCTGATAATAACATTTTTTATTTTTATTTTTTGTATAAAAAATATATTATAAAATAAATATTTAATACTTATTAATATTTAATAATAATCTAATTTATATAACTATATTAATCAATAATTAAATTAAATTTGGACCAGCCCTAAACTAAAAGAAACATATCTATGAATATAATTAAATAATTTACTAAAATTCTATACTAAAAGCATTAACAAGGGCCAAGAATCATAACCTTCATTTACTCCAAATAATCAGTGGAGTTGTCCGAGATAATGAGTGGGCTTGCATTGTCCACCGGAAACATTAAACGTTTCACACTCACTCCAAAATTCTTGGAAAAGAAATAGCATATAAGACCCTAAAATACTAAAAACAAAATTTTCGTGACCCTCTTATATAATTTCAAATCCATTAACGCTTCTCAATTCGTATATAAAAGCCCAACTCTGTATAAGGTCAGAGTAGAATCTCGATCTTATGCTCATAATGATTTTCGTTTTGACCCTTGAGGAGTCCACCAAATGTTTTGAATGAAGTTTATCGCTACAAGTTCAAACTCACAAAGAATAGTGGGTAAATATTTGAAAACTACTCACACATATGTAGTTGATAATGCATTGAAAAAGAAATCCTCGTCATTTATGAAATTACATAAAACATCAATCTATATTTCAATTTTAATATTTATGAAACTATATAAAACCTGAATGATAATTGTGCTCGGAAAGAAATTTTGGGTTGGTAAATCCATGATTAACATATATCTATATTGATCTTTACATTTAACTTATATTCAACACATACATGAGGTTGACATATTCAAGTTATTCAAAGATTAATTGGAAGCATCATTCATTCACTTCAGCACGATGAACAAAAGAAAGAAAATGAGGTAAGCTTTTCAAGAAGTGGACGATAGATAGTGACAATGACCAACAATTCCATTGTCCATTCTTACTCGCTGTGGTCCAACCTGAACCCTCGTTGGCCTCACAACGTGCGGACATGAACATCAAAAAAAATTCTCTCTTTCACGACACACTCACATGAGATAGCTTACTGAAGTGACAAAACATTGAACTCTTTCAATCCTCAGCACCACAATTGTCATGCCCCCAATTCTTTTTTCATTAAATTTGCTGGGTGTGGCACCACGGATGTAACCAACATCTTTCATTGTTAACTTACTTTGCGAATTATGCCTTAGCATTCATCATTAAGCATGAATAACATATTAATGTGCGAAAACCATTAATACAAGAACATGATAGAACATTAGCACAAACACATCATATGCAAAGAGAATTCTTTTATTATATATATGAAGATTTTTACAAGTGACCAGGAGCTAGGCTCCACCGGGGTTTACACCCAAGTCGGGCGCCCATCCGTGCAAGAGCGCATGGTGGTCTCACCACGACTTAACCAAATTTACAACACAACACGAGTTTCCTTTGCCGAATGGGCAGGAGCGCCCGTGCACAACCCACACCCAACATAACCCAAAACTTAAATAACACTTCGACAGGCAAGCGCCCTATTGCACCCTCTAGCCGCACTCCAGCCAAACATAGCCATGTGTAAGACTTCGTGTAGGCTTCCGATCAAGTGGGCGTATATACCTGCGCCTCTGCAGCGCCTACTCCTCTTCCTCGTATGTTGAACGCTGAAGTTTGATGGTGAAAATGTCTAGCCTCATTGCTTGTTTATACGCCTCCTTGCATGGAGGTCGTGCCCTTGGCCGACCCTTCCTCATATCTCCAACCGACGGGCCTTCAAATGATATACAATTTCATTGTGTGGTTGGCCCACGCATGGCGCGGGACCACCCCATCGATTCACCCTTAGTTTGCCATCGCCTCCTCAGTCGGCTCGTGGACAAACTCCCCTCAACTTGTCCTTATAAACATGAATGCCAACATCGCCTATACAATATATATTTGTCCTTGGTCATCCATGCTTATTTTCTATGCCTTAGTCGCATTGCACAGAGATAGGAGGGCATGCTCAGTCGCCTGTCAATTGCAAGGCGTTACATCCTCCCCTACCTCAAACCATTTTCACCCTTGAAAATCCCAACTGCCTCAGCATCTTCCGTTCATACTTCACAATCTTCTTCTTCCATATCCAAAATGAGTCCTCTGATTCCCAGCTTTCTTCTTCTAGTGCAATCTTCCATCTGACAAGATACTCCCATTTCATGTGGCAACTAATCCTTGTAGTTCTGTAACTCAAAATCTTATCCAACTCCAATCCTGACTTGTCCACAATCCCGGTTGGTCCTCTCATCTGTTCCACTCTCTCTAGATGATCAACATCAAGCCTGCATTTCTTCAACTGACTTATGTGAAAAACTAGATGCTTCATGTGCATATGGTGTAGAAGCTCCAGCTCATAAGCAACTTCCCCCGCTCTCTTCTTCACTCGGAATGGTCCCTCATACTTATGTGTTAATTTGCTTGCAGTCCCCTTGGCTGGTTGAAATTGCTCCCCAGTAATCCTGAGAAACACCATATCTCCCACAGAGAAGTTCACATCCCATCTTCCTCTGTCTGCCCATTTCTTCATTCTCCTTGCAGCTTCGTGCAAGCACAACCGTGCCAAATCCAAGGTCTCATCCCAAGCCTTCATGAACTTCTTCGCATGAGGAATCCTAAAAAAATATGCTGTCACTATAGTATGTGGTGCAACCGGCATCTACCCATTCACCAACTCAAATGGACTATATCCCGTCGCAGAACTCTTTTGAATATTGTAGCTGAACTGAGCAATATCCAAGAGTTCAGGCCAATTCTTCTGATCAACTGTCACATAATGTCTCAAGTAATCCTCCAGCAATGCGTTGATCCTCTCAGTCTTCCCATTTGTCTGCAGATGGTAACTCAAACTCGTCAACAATTCTATCCCAACTAACTTGAACAATGTGGTCCAAAATCTTCCTGTAAAATGTGGATCTCTATCTGACAAAATGCTTAATGGCATCCCCCAATACATCACTATGTTCTTAAAGAACAACTCTGCAATCCCCTCAGCTCCATAAGGCATCTTTGTAGGAAGAAATATAACATACTTGGAAAAATGATCGACCACGATCATGATCCCATTATACCCCTGAACCTGTGGTAACCGAGTGACACTCATCCATGGCCTCTCAGGAATCAATAAAGGCTGCAACAGTCCTCCTTGTCTCTGAATATCCGATTTGTCATGCTGACAAATGATGCACATATGTACATAGTCCTCCACATCCTCTCGCATCTTCTGCCAAAAGAATCCTCTCTCCAACAATACCAAAGAATGACACTGCCCTGGGTGGCCAACCCATCGTGATTCGTGGCACTCCTTCAAAAGGTGCCTCCTGAGTCCAGATGACTTTGGAACATAGAGTCGGTTTCCAGAGAACAAGAAACTTTCCCATAGAAAGAACTTTCATGTCTTCCCCTCCTTTATCCGCTTCAATATATTATGTGCCAAAGTATCGATTTCAACACTTTCCGTGAGATAATTATGCATCTCTTATGACATTTGAATTCAACTCCTACTCCTTGCTACTCGGTATTCACCTTCCAATGCTGCAAGTTGTCCCTTCCTACTAAGGGCATCCGCTACCGCATTGTGCCTTCCTGGTCTATACTTAGTAGTCATGTTGAATTCTGCCAAGAAGTCCTGCCAACGAGCTTGCTTCGCAGAAAGCTTCGGTTGTGATGCAAAATAACTTGCTGCAACATTGTCAGTCTTGACAAGAAATGGCTTCCCAATTAGGTAGTGCCTCCACACATGATGAAAGTGAATGATTGTAGTCATCTCCTTCTCATGAACATGATACCTCTATTCTCTATCCTACAACTTCTGACTCTCGTACGCCATCAGATGCCCATCCTGCATAAGAACCCCTCCTATGGAAAAATCCGAAGCATCTATGTGTACCTCAAATGGTCTCCCAAAGTCAGGAAAATTTAGTATCGGTGTTGTAACCATCCTCTTCTTCAAGTCGTCAAATTCGTTTTGACATTTATCCATCCAATTCCAACTCTTGTCTTTCTTCAGTAGGTTTTTCAGTGTCGATGTTACCTTGGAGTACCCCTCTACAAACTTTCGTTGGTAGTTAGTTGGTCATTCCCAAAAACACCCTCATCTCATGGACATTCTTTGGTTCAACCAAGTCCTCGATCGGCTTCACTCTGCTTGGCTCCATCAGTATGTACCCTTGACCAACAATATGCCTAAGGAATGGAATCTCAGTCTGAGCGAACACACACTTACACTTCTTCAAGAACAACTTATTGGCCCTTAGTGCCTCGAACACCATTGCCAAGTACTTCTTATGATCCTCCATGTTGTCATTGTACACCACTATATCGTCCAAGTACACTACTACAAACGAATCCAAGTATGGTCGTAGTACATCATTCATCAAAGTGCAAAATGTAGCAGGAGCATTGCACAACCCGAATGGCATAACAAGAAACTCAAAGCTACCATACCTTGCTACTATTGCGGTCTTCTTCTCGTCTCCTTCAGCTATCTACACCTGATAATACCCATGCCCCAAGTCTAACTTGGAAAACACTCGGGCTTTCGCAAGCTTGTAAAAGAAATTAGTAGCCAATGGCAAAGGATACCTGTTCCTTACTGTTTGCTTGTCCAATGCACGGTAATCATAGCACATCCGTAGCTCATTCGAATCCTTCTTCCACTTGAAGAATACCAGAGCTCCATAAGGGGACTTTGAAGGTCTGATGAAACCTGCATCAGCTAACTCCTTTAGCTCTCTTTTCAATTCCTCCAACTCGGGCCCTGACAATCGATAAGGTGCTTTAGCCGGGGGTTGCTTTCTTGGCTCAAGCTCAATACTATGGTCCATTGCACGCCTTGGTGGAAGTTTCTTTGGAAGCTCATCACACATCAAATCCACATATTTGGTTAGCACCTTAGAAATCTCGGCTGGAACAGGCATCCCCAATCCATCACCTTCGACTCCCTTGAACATCACCATATATGTCTCCATATTTAACTCCTTCATAGCCTTCTCAAAACTTAGTGTAGAAACATGCTGCACCTTGACTTCCCTTCTTTGAGTGGGAAAAGTCCAAGTTTGTGTCTGTCCAACCAGCACCAGCTCATCATAGAAGGGGACAGCAATAGCCCTGTTGCCCTTCAAGAAATCCTGTCCGAGTATCATATCGAAGCCATTTATCTCTATCATTGTGAAGTCCAGCTGACCCCTCTAGTCTTTTATCTGCACAGGCACTTCGTGTGCCAAACCCGCCACTTTAGCTATAGAGTCCATTGCCTTGACTTCCACATTCGAGGGGAATATCATCATTCCAACCTCTTTTGCCAACCGTGTCGTCATGAAGTTATGAGTCGCCCCTGTGTCCACCAGAGCTTGAATGGTCTTGCCATGAACCATCAAGTCCATGAAACCCACATCGTTCATCCATGATTTCTCCATAACTTTTTCCTGCATACATGTTTGTTCTCTACGTTCATCATGAAGCCTCGCCTTCACCACCTATAAACCTGCTTTGATACCACCTGTCAAGAAATGCAGGTGTGTATAATCTTCATCATACACCAGCTTCAGTCATCGTGAACTTGCTCTGATACCACCTGTCACGCCCCCAATTCTTTTTTCATTAAATTGGTTGGGTGTGGCACCGCTAAAGTAGCCAACATCTTTCATTGTTAACTTACTTTGCGAACTTTGCCTTAACATTCATCATTAAGCATGAATAACATATTAATGTGCGGAAACCATTAATACAATAACATGATAGAACATCAGCACAAACACATCATATGTAAAGAGAATTCTTTTATTATATATATGAAGATTTTTACAAGTGACCGGGAGCTAGGCTCCACCGGTGTTTACACCCAAGTCAGGCGCCCACTCGTGCAAGAGCACATGGTGGTCTCACCATGACTTAACCAAATTTACAGCACACCATGAGTTTCCTTTGCCGAATGGGTGGGCATGCCCATGAAAACCCACACCCAACACAACCCAAAACTCATATAACACTTCAGTGGGCGGGCACCCTATCGCATCGTCTACCCGCGCTCCAACCGAACATAGCCGGATGCAAGACTTTGTGTAGGCTACCCGGCGGGCGTGTGCATAGACCTGCACCTCCACGGATCCTACTCCTCTTCCTTCGCACCTTTAGCTCGTATGTTGAACGCCGAAGTTTGATGGTGAAAATGTCAAGCCTCATTGCTTCTTTATATGCCTCCTTGCATGGAGGTCACGCCCTCGGCCAACCCTTCCACATGTCTTCAACCGATGCGCCTTCAAATGATATACAATGTCATCACGTGGTTGGTCCGCCAATTGCATGAGACCGCCCCATCGGTTCACCCTCTGTTTGCCATCGCCTCCTAAGTCGGCTCGTGGACAAGCTCCCCTCGACTTGTCCTTATAAACATGAACACCAAGATCACCTATACAATATATATTTCGTCCTTGGTCATCCACACTTAGTTTCTATGCCTTAGTCGCATTGCACAGAGGTAGGAGGGCGCGCCTGGTCACCTGTCAACTGCAGGGTGTTACAACAATGCTCATACCATAGTGCCAAACATATATTATTTTTTTACAACCCTCAACAATAGGGTGAATGTCAATAGTAAGGAATCTGAAAGTGGAATCCTGATGTGACCCAAGAATAAATGACTGATGTTGAAACTAGTAGAGAAATTGTCTTTGCAGATATAACTTCTAAACTGACATTTTGTCAAAGGCTATATTGTTATGTGTTTTTCCTTTTTTTGTTCTGCTATTTTATATCAAATTCGAAAACATTTCCAAAATCTCCGATTAACATAAAAATGATAATATTCCTATATTCGTGAGCCTACTAGAATGACTGCTTTGCTGGAATAAAATTGGTTGCTCGCCGTAATCGAGCGGCCTGAGCAGGCCATATAATCTGCGGGACTGAAACATCTATCTGGATATTTTTTATGCAAAGGTTGCTATCGTGGATTTATATTTGAGCTTGACAACCAACGAGCCACAACCGACTCCTCCCTTTGCTCATCTTCCATGTGATCGTCATTTCTACGTTAATTAACCAGCCATAGCATTGCTTATTGTGTTCCCTTAATATTCACAATTTTTGGCCATTGAAGGTATTAGTAATTGATCTTTTTGAATGTTTATTTTTGAAAAATATAAAAAATAGGTATGTCTTGGGCTGAATAAGTTAATAATCACTTTTTTTTTTTATTGCAAATTATATTAATTATTTCTTTAATTATTTTTTATTTCCATTTCTATTTTGATATTATAAATTTGGATTAATATAAATGACATAAAATTATTATGAGCATATTTATCAATATTGTTGATATATACCCATAAGTCTATATGAAACACATATACAACTATATTTACCCATATAGTTGAGATAGGTCGATACACATATATTCATCACCCACCACATTAATAATTTTTAGAGGTATCTTGTTAAAAATTCTCATTATTAATAACTATATAAATAATAATAGTCATGTTAATTTTTATTTATATAATTAAATTTATTATATTAATTTTTTTTTGTATTAATATAATATTAATATAATATAAATTTTGCTAAATATATAATAGTTGTATTTAAAACTATAATATAAAACATAATAACATAACACATTTAGTTATTATTAGTAATATGTATTATCTTACCCATTATATTATCTTTAATAATTTATTATATTTAATATAATTGTGAATATATTATATATATTTAGTTAAATATATATCATAATATTAACTATATATAGATTATATTATAAAAGTAAAAATATATTATACTATGTTGAGAAATAATTATATTATATATATATAAAAGAGAGACTAGGTTATATAATAATATATAATTTAATAATTTAAGATGTTATAATATTATATTATAAAATTTAAACCTCAGGGTTTGTTCATTTTTGAGGTGAATTAATGCCTTGTGTTTTCAATATTAATCTCAATATATTAATAACTCCTAGGAGTTAACATTTTCAACCCAACAAATTAGTTAAATTATAAAACCCAAAGAATTATTATTATCATAAATGGAAGCTACTAGTAAACCAAAGGGTTTAATATTATAAACCCAATGAATTAGTTAACCCAAGAGATAAATATTATAAACCTAAACCATCAACAAACCCAAGGAATCAATATTAAAACATATGGGATTAATAAACCCTAACAACTAACAATTTAAACATAAGGGTTAATAAACACTAGGAATTAATATTTTAAACTCAGGGGATTAATAAACCCAAGATGTTATTTTTTATTTTTTTTGTTAAGCTTGGTAGGACTTTCTCATTTTCGATCTTAAATGTCCATTATTCACCGCACAATGGAGGGAGTCTAGTACAAGATTCAAACCCAAAATCTTTGGTTTGGGGAGACTTCATTCCAATGCCATCGCCACTTGAACTACCCTAGGCAGACAAACCCAAGAGGTTATTAGTATTATAAACCAAATGGATTAAATTATAAACCTAAGGAATTATTAATATTATAAACTAAAGGGATTAATAAACCTAAAGAATTGATATTTTAAACCCAATGGATTAATAAACCCACCAAAGCATTAATACTAAAAAGCCAAGGATAAATAAACCATATGGATTGCTAATATTATAAATATGTTGTAGCAGTTGCAATAACCTCCAAAATTTTTGCCCGCATCCAATTTCAGAGCCACCTTTAAGAGTCTTACCTGATGTTTGCATGCACCCGGATTCACTGTGGGAGCTCATGTGAGTCTTTGCACCCACCTTGCTTAATCATTCAACTACCAACTTTTGCATGTTGGTAACAATGTCGTGCTTGCAACCATTTTTTGGTCATACACAAAGTCTCCACTTCATGTGTACATGTTATGATTCACTATGTAAACATCCATTGTACTAACACACGAAGTCATATGCACTATCGTGCAAGCGTCATCGTGGTCATCCAATGGTTAATCACAAGCACCAAGCTTACCGACTTGCACCATCGGTCAGTCATGTTGGGCATGTTTGTGTGGATGGTTTGAGATGTCTCGTCATTAAGTTATGAAAGTGTGTGTTTGCATGTTCGTGTATGCACATTTTCAATTGCTCACACACTTAGTCGTTTTGTTGAATTTTTTATGCCCATATCACCCTCTAATAATCAGACCTTTACCCTGCCATCAACTTGATCAAATGTCACCTAGAATACTGCAGAAGCATCCAGTAAGCCATTTCAAGTTGTGTTGCCTGCATGTTGATCAATTAACCCTCCTACTAGTCAACCAGAGAGCTTGACCCTGTAGCGACCCTGGAACTAAATCGCCTCAAAAATTGCACAGAGGTTGGAGACCATGCCTGCTCCACTGACTGAGAAAATTGCACAGATGGGCCAGATAGACACCCAGTTCCCCTCCATGTCTCCCTCAAAAAATTACGCAGTTTTCCCAGCCAACCCACCAGTCAGTCAGTCAACTGCTCACGAGGAAAAATGTGCAGATTTCATGAGCAATCCCTCAGCTAACTAGGAGTCATCTCAGCTCAGAAACTACATAGAGGTGGCCAGTAGGCCAACCTCCCAGCATCAGTGTAGTTTTTCTCGCCAGTAGCTCCCAATAGCCTGCTGCTAGTTCCATGCATAAATTTCGCAGTTTTTTCTATTAAGCTTCCCCTAGCTCACTACCATCTCCATCCAAGAATTGTGTAGTTTTTGCTACCAGGCTCCCATTGCCCCCTCCCTCCAAAAATTGCACAGTTTTTCCCTGCTCAACCTTCCTACAGCTCGGACTGCTCCTCAAAAAAATTGTGCAGATCTGTCTTCTAGCCGAGCCAGATCCCGTAGACAGTCACTATTGATCAAGATTTCCTGTCACCATTTCACAGTGACTTCTATGCAGTTTTCACCAGTAGTTTCTAGAGCTTCCGTCCCAGCTCAAAGCTTGCCTCACACAGTTTCATAACCTTTTCTTCACTCCTGGTCATCTCGTCATAAGTGATTGCATATAGATGTACACAAACAAACACGGTACGAGGATGGATGGGATGAGCAAAGGGAGTACATGCAAAAGGACATGTTCATGAACATATGGACAAATGATGCATGCAAAGAGATGTGCTCATGGATAGATAATCATGCAAAGATGTGTTCGCGGATGGACGGACGGACGGACATACACTTCTCACAAACGGATGAACCTGTCAAGAATTTCAGCATACAAGTAAGGAAAAACATGCGAATGCAACATCAAGAGAACCTCATGACCGTTGAATACTCCATGCACCGTTCCACGTAGAGGTGAAGCTGTGACACACCATAAGGTTATCCATCATCGAGCAACACTGTAACTTGGCATGCACACCAGTAGTAAGAGAAATGTACCAACACTGTCATGTCAAGTCTTGTCATGAGCCATGTTGTCCACATCCCTACTGTGGGCCATATTATCAATCAATTTAATGTAACGTGGAAGTCGAAGAGACCCACTTGTAATATGAAGAGTCATGTAAAGTTGAAAGGTCATGGAAGTTAAACAATCATGAGGGAAGTTGAACAGTCACAAGGGTGAGTTTCACCCTTTGCTATAAATACCCCCTCATTTGTACATGCAAAGGAATTTTCACCTTGGCTCCTCCCACATAGCCTTGAGAATCTATAATCTTTTCTTTGAGGAGCAAGAAGTGGCTCCAATGCCTCGTTCATGGGGTTAGTGATCTATGGTGTATCATTTTGTCTTGGAACATTTGCATAATTTAGAAGCTTGACAACAAGCCAACACATTTTCACACATGCATTGTAATTGCTTGTAAGATTCACCGTGAACACTTGTAATGCATGTTGTTTTAACCTGTGTAACATTTGGATTCATTAAACTATTCTAATACATATATGATAATGAAAATGTGTTGTATAATTTTCTAACATTGTCCTTCCCATGTTGGTCGCCTCCCGGACATCAAATAGAACCTTTCACGTAAACTTGTTATAATAACCATTTCAGTCACGTGGATTGCCCACTGAGTGTTGTATGCGCTATCTTCCCTTGTGTGTTGTGATGGCCACATCTGTGTGGATTCCTCCTCTGGAAGCTGCGTACGTCCTATTGTGTTGTGTGTTCCTAATAGAGTTAGGTTTCCTACCATCCAACTTGGGACTCAATTCCATCCTTCCTCTCTTTGGTGAAAAAAACTTGACACCACTGACATTATCAATCCCTAGGCACACAAATATCACTACCTGAAGATAAAAAAATACCATTCTCATGTGCTCACAAGAAAGAGATAAGGCAAACATTTAATATAATGGTAACTGGGCAATCATAGCAGATGGGACTCCCACACAAAATGGTGTGAGGTCTAGTTGGGACTTCATACTCGGGTGATCCCCTAAATGTTGGTGGGCCCAACGCCATTAATATTTATGGCACTAGAAAGAGGGACACAAGTTGATTATGGCTAAATGTCCTATCACACCCACTCAATAATCATCTGGTGAAAGCAGTAAATTGCACTCCATCTCACCTACACGCAACTCACATTTGGTTACTCCTCACCTCCTAGTATTGAACATGAAATTACATAAAACCACCTTCACTTCAATTGTCCTGCCACGTGTCAATTTTCCTAAGTAGTCAGACCGATCCTAGGAATATAGCATCTTCCATATGCATCAGGGAAGCCAAAAACCACTCGCACAGGGGTTGTTGTATCATTAGTGGAAGAAGAATTTCCTGCCACACTTGAAGGTATGGCAGAAGTTATTGAAGATGGAGAGGAGCATGAAATATTCCAATAGAGAGAAAGGGACACCCTCGTAATCTTGGGCTTAGACTTTGGTATAGGAGGTAGAGGAAAAGGTAGTGGAGGAGATGGAGGCAGAGACAAACCAACAAACTTAGAGGCAGAACCATTAAATTCTGAAGAAGAGGAAGAAGAAAAGGAAGAATAGATGGCTAGCGAAAATCTTGAATCGATGACGTAGGGACCATTGGCTCTCTTGGATGATTTTCATAAGATGCCAAAGTAGGTTGATAGAATGAGTATCAATTTCAACCTTAATAGCACAAAGAAGGCAAAATACCATTTAGAAAACTTATACCTGCAGCTATAGACCCTTGAGGTACAATATGATGACATAGCATGTAGATTGTTTCCATGTACCTTAGATGGCCACACAACTGCATGGTATCAAAACCTTCCGGCCCACTCCCTACAGAACTTGGGTGCATCCAAACACATGTTTCTGGAAAAATTTGTTGATGACAAGACCCCAACCATGTTACTCAAAGAATTAGGAAGCTTGGAGATGAAGGGGAAAGAAAAGGTAGAAAAATTCAATAAAAGGTTTATGACCATATTGAACAAGCTTGTAGTGGACATAAGATCTCATGACTCCATCACTGTTGATTGCTAAATGTACACACTACCAACCAACATTGCACAGTTAGTCAAGTGAGCTTAAAAACCAACATTACTTGAAAAGTGTGAAGAGGAAATCACTATTGAGAAACACCTGCACGTGATTGGACTCATCAAGGATGATGAACCATCAACGGAATCTAGGGATGCAAGAAGGATGCGGTAGGTGGTAGTGAGCAGAGGTACAGACAAGGAAACAAGTGATATTGAAACCCTCACTCGCCCTGTAAAGAACTTGACATCAAAAGGGTCTGAGCTTAAATAGCAGAAAACAGACATGTCTGAAAACAACCATCAACCCAGATAGAGATAAGGAAGCATGTCAATAGGCAGCAACCATCTCCCAATGAAAACTGTGAGGAGCTCTGTGTTCTAGCTCGAATGGTTTGTGAACCCCAAATTCTGTTTGTTCCATGAAGATGGTCACCCAGATAATTCTTGTTCAACTTTGAAGTGACTAATAGAATAAGTATGTATTCGCACATTTGACATGGAAAACAATATGCAGGAACAACCGAGAGATACAGATAATGACGAAGATATTGCACCCGATGAGGCATCAGGTTCTAGGCATGTGGTAAACATGTATCACTGCTCGCAAGCATTGTTGAATATGAACACTTAGAAACAGCCCCAAAAGAAAAATGAAAGATCAGACTGCTGATGAGGAAGGTTGATCCACCAACTTTCCCAAAGCAGAAAACATAAAGAAAGCCCGGGAAGAGAGTGGCAGACAAGAGTATGTCTATGAGAAGCAAACTACAAATACTCTGCCAAATAACACAACAACCAGTCTTACCTCAAACTATTAGAAAATTATATATTACAGAGCAATGGAACACATAAAAAATTGTAAAAATATAAACACAGAAAACGCATAAAACAAGAGAGTCACAAATATTTGTTGTTCACCCAATTTGGGCTACGTCGACAGAGAAATAGCTAGTCCTCTTTATATTGTCCAACAATCTTTAAGGAGATACAACCTACAATAGATCTTCTATAACACCCTCTTTGCTCTCAATCTACTCTCTCTTCCTCACTCAAAATACATAGATATACATAGACGCAATAAAATTCCCTCATATATAGTGAGGGGTTGCCTTCTAAGGAAAAAAAACCCTAAATTAAACATAACTTGTACCGTTACATCACCCGCCTAATAAACAGCCCAGATTGACTAAAAATTACCAGACTTTTACAGGGCAATTTTACATCTATTTTTATATTCGGGGCTGCTACCCCTCAACCCGTGTTGAGATTGCAACAAGATTATGGAGCTTAGTGAAAAGAGTTGCCTTCACTAAGTGGGCCCGCAGGCTATTTTTGGCGCAAGTCTATTTTTAGACTATGTCTATTTTTAGACATATGGATCATGTCTATGGATTGCAGGTTGCTGTTTATGGATGATTGATCAAGTTGGAAAAATAGATGGACTTCTATTTTTGATGAAAGTGTGAGTGATCACAGTGTGAGTGATCAAGTCTATTTTTAGACTGGCTGTCAAAAATAGAAAAGTCAAATATTATTATCTCACAATAATATTTGGACTATAAAATTTGTCTTATTCTCTTGGAGCACTTCAGTTCGAGCTACGGATGTGGCACATGCAATTGCATGAAGGAAATACGTGGTTCTTATGGGTTAGTTTAATATTTGCATGCATGACTTCAGTTAGAACTCAAGTGAGTTGAGTTTAGTGGACTGGAGGTGCAGTTGATGGAGTTGTGTTCAGTTTAGCTTTGTTAAACTGGTTGTATTTAGTCTAACTGGCGAATAGACTAGAGATGAGTTGGGTGAATTAGTTATTAATTAATTCACAAGTTAACTCATAATACAACTAATGAATACATCAGTTAACTCAGTTGCATATCAGTGCATGTTCAGTTCAACAGGGATAGGTGGTAGAGAATCAGATTGGTATCAGTTGTGACTATAGTTGTGCACCAGATCTTGCACAATCAAGGGATTGAGTATGCCAATGAGTTTGCCCACGTATTTGCCCACATTTTAGCTTATGCTCATGTCCACAAAGCGCGAGTGACTGTTTTGCAGGTCAAAAACGAGTTTGGTGAGCCATTCTCATCAGTTCTTGAGCAGGTATTGAGCAGTTGAGGCAGGCAAGCAGTGGAAGAGATTTGGAGATCAGATCTGAGCTGT
>APFE030022923.1:391596-497404 GCA_000404065.3 Pinus taeda | reverse complement strand
CACGACTAACCTACGTAGTGAACCGAGGGGTTAGAAGGGGGGCGGAGCCCCCCCTTCGCCGTGCCGATTGCGCAGCGGGGGGGTCATAGGGGGGGCGGCAGCCCCCCTTGTCCGGGGGTTTTGAGGGGGGCAGAGGCCCCCTCTTCGGGGTTCGGGGCAGCGCCCCGAAAAATTTTTTTTTGGACCCTATATTAGGTTGGGCGAACCTACCTATGGTTTTTTGGTCCACAGTTTTGGATGCGATGGTTTTCGGTCCATGGTATTGGATGCTTCGGCATGTATAAATATGTATTGTAACATTGAAAGGAACATAATGAAAAATCAAGCTGGTAGTCTCGGTTTTGAGATCCAGTGGGAAATCTCTGTGTATATGTGTTTTATGGGTTATGCTCTCGCATTTTTATTTTCTTGTGATTTATAATTCGTATGCAGGTAATTTCTGTACGGGGTTAAAACCTACAACTAGATCTAGAGACAGAGTTACTAATGGCCATAACTAAGCCATTCCAACTTTCTGACAATGAGCATAGAAATAACAAAGCCCTAACTTGATCATAAAAATTTACCCCTCCAAAACTTAACTCACTTGTAATTGTATTAAAATCATTTAAATGGTCTACAATGGATCCAGCTTCTAACATTTCATATTAAATAAACGCTTCATAAGAAATACCTTATTTGAGGTTAAGGGTTTTTCATATAGTTTGGCTAATGCTGACATTAAACCCTCTCTTGTCGTTTCGTTTGAAATATTAAATTCTACCGACATTGCTAGGCACAACCGTACTGTACCAAGTGCCTTTCTGTCGAGAATATCCCATTCTATGTCTATCATACTAATCGGCTTCTTTGTCTTTCCACTCAAGGTAGGTACAAATCTCTCTGATATAGATAATCTTCCATCCACATCTTCCACAACTAGTAGTTTTGGCTTTTGAATTTTTTGACCCTTAGCCTACCATCTTCCACCATTGCTCCCACTTGAACTAGGAACCCTTCTCTCCTATGAGTTTAGCATCCAAATAGACCTTTAGCTCTGATACCAGTAGTTAGAAAATTACATATTATAGAGCAATGGAACACATAAAATGTTGCAGAAACATAAACACAGAAAACGCATAAAACAAGAGAGACACACATATACATGGTTCACCCAATTTGTGATATGTCCACGGAGAAATAGTAAGTCCTTCTTTTTATATTCTTCAACAAACTTTAAAGTGATACAACCTACAACATATTTGTTGTAACACCCTCTTCGCTCTCAATCTCCTTTCCCTTCCTCACAGAGGATACAATGATATACGTAGACGCAATAAAATTCCCTCATATATAGTGAGGGGTTGCCTTCTAGGGAAAAAAACCCTAAATTAAACATAACTTCTACTATTAGATCACCCACCTAATGAACTGCCCAGATTGATTAGAAATTTCTAGAATTTTAGAAGGTAATTTTACATCTATTTTTAGCTTCAGGGGTGCTGTCCCCGTACCCCCACCAGGGGACCATTGGCCCCTGGACTCTCCAGATGGGGGGGATTGACCCCGCTGAACCCTCGAAGGGAGGACAAGTCCCCCCTATGTGGAGGGGTGTATAGTCTTCCTTGGGTATACGTCTAGCTGAGACCTTTTGAATACAAAAGATAATGAGGCTCCACACCCAACAATCTCCCACTTGGAGACTGATTATAAAAACTCCACTGTTGCTTCTCATCTTTGGACCTCACTATTTCTCATCTTCTTCAACATACTTGAAGACCAATTGAAACTGGGCAGATTCTCAGTTTCTCCCTGGTTAAAACTTTTGTTAGCATATCTTCAGGATTCTGGCTAGTGTGTATCTTTTCCAGCTTCAATTGTCCATCTTCCAATGCTGACCATATGAAATGGTACTTGAGCTATATATCCTTAGTCTTGGAATGAAATATAGAGTTCTCTTTAAGATGTATGGCACTCTGGCCATCACTGTATAACCTGCCCAACTCCCGCTTCTTACCGAATTCATCGAAAAGCCTTTGTAACCAAATCATTTCTTTACTAGCCTCTGTAGCAGTAACATACTCTACTTCTGTTGTTGGAAGTGCAACAACACTTTTGATTTCTTAACCTAAATAACAGATGTCCCACCTATAGTAAATACATATCATGTAGTTCTCCTCCTGTTATCTCTGTCACCTGCCATATCTGCATCAACATATCCCTGTAGAGAAATGTTTGAACTACCAAAGAATAATGCTTGATTTGTGGTACGTCACAAATACCAGAGAATCCACTTCACTGCCATCCAATGTTCCCTCCCTGAACTGTCCATGTACCTTCTTACAACTCCCACTTCATGTGCAATATCAGGCCTTGTGAAGACCATTGCATATATTAAGGTTCCAACTATTGATGCATATGAAACTTTAGACATATGATCCATTTCTTCGTGAGTCTTGGGACAAACCTCCTTACTTAATTTGAAATGGCTAGCCAAAGGTATACCAACTAGTTTTTCATTTTTCATATTAAACCTTTTCAAAACCTTTTCCATGTACTCACTTTGAGACAATGTTAATTTGTGATTCTTCCTGTCTCTAGTTATTCTCATACCAAGGATTTGTTTTGCAACAACCAAATCCTTTATTACAAATGAGTTTTCCAATTTCCTTTTGAGCACATTTAATTCCTACATCTTGGAACCTACAACAAGCATGTCATTTACATACAATAACAATATAATATAGCTTCCATCATTTTGCCTTTTGAGATGAACACAATGGTCAGAGTGACATCTAGTATAACCTTCTTCAGACATAAACCTGTCAAATTTTAGATACCATTGCCTTGGAGCCTATTTTAAGCCATACAAGCTCTTCTTCAACCTGCACACTAGTTTCTCCTTCCCTTTTACCTCATATCCTTGTGGCTGCTGCATATATATCTCTTCCTCCAAATCCACATGGTGAAAGGTTGTCTTTACATCTAACTGCTCAAGATGTAAATCTTCAACAGCTATTAGACTTAGAATAGTTCTGGTTGAAGTCATTTTCACAATAGGAGAAAATATCTCATCAAAGTCTATACCTTTTTGTGTGCAAACCCTTTCACCACAAGTCCAACTTTATACCTTTTTCTACCTCCATCTTCTTCCTTCAACTTGTAAACCCATTTACTCTACAATGTTGTTTTACTTGCAGGAAACCTGACCAAGTCCCAAGTCTGGTTATGTGCTAAGGAGTCCATCTCTTTATTCATGGCTTGCTCCCACTTCTTCCTGGTTTCTACCTACACTACTTCTTCATAACATTTTGGTTCACTAAAATCAATCAAAAATACATAATATAATGAAGGAGAGTATCGCTCAGGGGGTCTACTTATCCTAGTAGTCTTCTAACACCACTTTCAGGTGTTTGAAGTGCTTGTTGTTGTTTTGGTTTTTGTTCTGGTTGTTGATCATTATTATTTTTAGGCACCATCACTTGTCCTGTGATATCATCAAGCACTATGTATTCTTTGTTTTCCTTTTCATGTTTGTTTTCCTGTAGTTGATCCTTATAGAAGACCTTTTCATCGAATATGACATCTCTGCTCCTAATGATTTTTTGTTTTTCAGAATCATTAAAGCAATAACCAAAATCATTAACACCATATGGAATAAAGGTACATTTATTTTATTTTGCCTCAAGCTTTGTTCTATTTTCTTTTTTAATGTGGAGAAAGGTTTCACAACCAAAAGTCTTTAGAAGAGAGTAGTTTACCTTCTTACCTATCCATCTATCCTATGGAATACCACCATCCAAGGAACTTGAAGGTCCTTTGTTTATTAGATAAATAGTAGTATCTACAACATCTACCCAAAATTGTAAAGGAAATCCTCCATGCAATCTCATGCACCTTGCACGCTCCATGATTGTCCTGTTCATCCTTTCTGACGTGCCATTTTCTTGTGGTCTTCATGGAACTGTCTTCTCTCTACGAATTCCATTCTCTGAATAGCAGCTATCAAAATCTTTACTGCAATATTCACCTCCATTATCTGATTTGAGACAGTTCAACATTTTTCCTATCTCATTTTCAACCAATCCTTTCCATTTCTTGAAAGTATCAAATACATCAGATTTATTTCGAATACAATAAATCCAGGTTTTTCTGGTTGCATCATCAATAAAATTAATATAATAAGGAGGGCCACCAAGAGATGATACCTGAGCAGGTCCCCATACATCTGTATGCACAAGATCTAATTTTTCACTCTTCTTTTATTTCCCAACTCTAAGGAATCTCAATCTCCTTTGTTTTCCATAAACAAAACTCTGATAGAATTTTAAATCAACATGCTTCAAACTTGGCAACGAATTTCTTGAATGAAGAATCTGCATCCCCTTCTCACTCATGTGCCTGAGCCTATGATGCCACAGTGTTGTATCTTCTCCCATAGAGTTTAGAGCATTAACAGAATTAGAAATACCACTACATAAATATAATGTACCAACCTTTTCTCCTTTCGCTACTACCAGGGATCCTTTAGTGACCTCCAAGTTTTATCTGTGAAAGTAGTTACAGAACCTGAACCCCCCAAATTCCTTATTGAAATTAGATTTTTCCTTAGATATCGAACATGCGTTACTTCCTTCAATAGCCATTGATTTCCACTCTACTATTTTATGAAAACTGTACCCATTCCAACGATTTTACAGGGTTTATCATTACCCAATTGAACCTGTCCAAAATCTCCTTGAACATAATCATGAAAATGTTTCTTATCAGTTGTTTCATGGAATGAGGTTCCTGAATCTACCATCCAAGCATCAATAATATTTTCTAATGTAAGAATGAAAGCATCTTGCAACACATCACCTGTTACATTCGCTTCATGATTAGTTTCTTGCTACACGTCTCCTTCTTTTCCCTTTTGAGACTTGTAGTCTTCGTTCAGGTGTCGTTTCTTCCTGCATTTCCAGTACACTATCCATGATCTGGACTTGGATCTTCCTTTTGTTGACCTACTGTGATATCTTGGGCTCTTTCCTCTTTCCATTTTTCTTCCCCTAGCCTCTGCAGTCAAAGCATTACCTGATGTCTCGCCATAGCTTTTCCGTCGCATTTCCTCGCTAAGGATTGCATCGACAACATCATCAAAATTTAAAGTACTAGATCTAGAGATAGAGTTACTAATGGCCATAACTAAGCCATTCCAACTTTCTATAAATGAGCAAAAAAATAACAGAGCCCTAACTTCATCATCAAAATTTACCCCTACGGAACATAACTGACTTGTAACTATATTAAAATCATTTAAATGGTCTGCAACAGATCCACCTTTTGACATCTTCACATTACATAAATTATACATAAGAAATACCCTATTTGAGGCCGAGGGCTTTTCATATAGTTTGGCCAATGCCGACATTAAATCCTCTGTTGTCGTTTCCTTTAAAATATTAAACGTTATTGACGATGCTAAGCATAGTCGTATTGTTCCAAGTGCCTTTCTGTTGAAAATATCCCATTCTGTCTGTCATACTTGTCGGCTTCTTTTCCTTTTTTCTCAATGGTAGGTACAAATCTCTCTGATATAGATAATCTTCCGTCTACATCTTCCACAGCTAGTAGTTTTGGCAATTGAATTTTTTGACCGTAAACATACCATCTTTTGCCATTGCTCCCACTCGAACTAGGAACCCTTCTCTCCTATGAGTTTATCAGCCAAATAGGTCTTCAGCTCTGACACCCATTGTTAGAAAATTATATATTAAAGAGCAATGGAACACATAAAATATTACAGAAATATAAACACAGAAAACACATAAAACAAGAGAGACACAGATATATGTGGTTCACCAAATTTGTGCGATGTCCATGGAGAAATAGCCAGTCCTTCTTTTTATATTATCCAACAAACTTTAAAGAGATACAACACATAACAGATCCACTATAACACCCTCTTCGCTCTCAATCTCCTCTCTCTTCCTCACTAAGAATACAAAGATATACATAGACGCAATACAATTCCCTCATATATAGTGAGGGGCTGCCTTCTAGGGCACCAAAACCTAAAGTAAACATAACTTCTACCGATAGATCACCCGCCTAATGAACAACCTAGATTGACTAGAAATTACTAGACTTTTACAAGGTAATTTTACATCTATTTTTAGCTTTGGTGGCACTGCCCCTGAACCCCCGTCAGTGGACTGTTGGCCCCCAGACTGCCCATCCGGGTGGGGATTGGTGCCACCAAGCCCTGGTGGGGGGGGGGCAAGTCCCCCTTGCACACCCCCACGTGGAGGGGTGTACCATCTTCCTCGGGTATACATCTGGCTGAGACTTTTCAATACAAAAGATAATCAGGCTCCACACCCAACATGGTGATCTACGTGGATGTCGGTGGCCACCAACCTATCGCATTTGGACCCCCATGACTATCTCTTTGATTTTTTCAATTTTTGTAATTGTAGCACAATTTATTTTCAGGTCCTGATCTTCCGGAGTCGTTTTGAGGCCCTAAACGAAGTTTTTTTGGGAAATATGTGGGCAACATGGGTCAATGGACTGATGTTTCCCTTCCCAAAGTGGTAGTTCTCGGATAGATCTTTCTAACGAGCTATCATACGCGTCAAACGAAGATCGTATGCCAAAGTTACGACCCCGGGAAATTGATGTACCAATTTACCCAAAACGGGGCCCACAATTTGGCGTTTCATCTTCTAGGGTCAGGTTTTGGAATGTGAAGGGTTTTCCATTGTTTCTCAACAATAAATAGGCCTTTGAGCCTAATTGTAACACATTTTAGAACAGTTCAAAGGCATGTAGTCGCACATATCATCTCAGAGATAAGCTACCATTGCCCTAACTGGTTTATTTCCAGTTCTGGTTGTAAGCATATTTTGGTATTTTGAATTAATGAAATGAAGCATTATTTCCACTGCATCTTTGTGTATATGCTTATCTCTATATTTTATTGTGTTCCTGTTTAAAATCTAGATCACATGGATAGCTCAGTGAGTCTACCCCCTCTAGATTACAACATTGTGGATGACATGAAGAAAACTCGTCCGAACATCATTTTGTCTAAGATAGATAAGATCTAGAGTCAACGTGAAATTCTATTGCATGAAATAGGAAAGATAGCAACAAACAATTTAATCTCTAATAGCAAGGGAGAAAACACACCTCACTGATCACTTTCAACTATACTAAACATAGTCCACATGGAAGAGAAAACTAAGGCTACCATCCATTCCTGATCTTATTCAAAATCTTCAATTGTAATGTTCACAACTGCTTGGTTGATTCTAGTGTAGCAACCAATGTCATGCAGCTTCCCATTCCCAGAAGGATTAATGCACAATGGAGCAGGACATCCACAAAAATAATCCAGCTTGAACAAACATCTATACCAACCATTGTTGAACTTTGATACATGATCGTCCACCTATATCATGATGGTCGAGTCCACCAATGCATCAACATTATTGTTATGGACATACTTGAAGCATATGGCTTACTACTTAGTAGAGACTGGTCGAGCAAGCTGGATGGATATTTTGGTATGGACTGGTCACACATGTGGCCTTCATAGAAGGGTAAAAATAATCAAATCTAGATGTTATCCGAGAGGTATATGAGGCCCAATGTCACTCCCATTAATGATGAAAATGAACCACTAGCCTTCGTAGAACTCATGTTTGGCAAATTTCTCCTAGATACAACATTGGGGTGTTATCCTGCATAGCTATCTCCAACCCCGCCACACATGCAGTTGGGTCTCCTTCCTTTCTTAAGTGATGGAAATAAACCATCTATAATACATTGTAACAATAGAAATAGTAGTAGTAGCAACAATATTAGCAATAGTATCAATGGTAGCAGTAGTCCATGTGTGTCAAATGGTCCATGTACAGACGAGTTGTGGACAATCTCTTTTGACAAATCAAAGACACCAGACAACTTAGGATTTGGGTGTCTTGATCAAATCAAACTATAAGAAACATCTGATTTCGAGTTGCTTGGAGTTTGAGTACACGAACAATGTTGTTGAGTATGAAGCACTCGTGTTGGGCTTGAAGAAAGCTATTAGCCTCAACGTTGTTGTGCTTAAGGTGGTAGGTGATTCAAATATAATGGTGCGTTAGCTATGTAACACCATTCATTCTTTATCACCAAATCTCAAAATTTACCACCAAGAGGTATGGTGATTGATCTTTAACTTCAAACTATTTAACATCATTGTTGTACAACATAGGTGTAATGCAGTTACTAATGCTATGACAAACACAACCTCTAGGATGTCATCGATTAGGGATAGATTTACTATTGAAATTTTATATAGACCATCTATCTTGGATAACATAACCAACTTACATGTGTTTGACGATGATCAATAGATATTGCATTTCATGGCCAACGCTGACACCTTCAAGGTTGTAACAATAGACGAAGATGAGCACGAGCGATCTCTATAAGAAGAAGCTGGTAGCAAAAGGGGCCACTTCATCCATAAGGGAGTGGCATCATTAGAAAAGCTTTATGACTTGTAAGAACCCTTTCAGGGGCCGAGGAACAACAAAAGCCATAGTTCCACCATGATGCACAAGCTGATCAACTTGGGAACAAAACAAGATCCGAAGTTCATCAATCTCAGTATGTATTTCACACAGCAACAACATCAAGTCTTTGTCTGTTTGTTTAGACACTATTGGGATGTCTTCATGTTGACATACAATGATTTGAAAACTTATGACACACAAATAATCCAACACATGATTCCGATCAAAGAAGGGGTCAAGCCATATCAGTAGAAGCTAAGAAAAGTACATTTATCACTTGATCCCCTCATACAAAAAGAGCTCAAGAAGTTGTTGGATGCATGTATCATATACAAATTTTTTCATTCTACTTGGGTTTAAAACCTTGTTCCTTTATGCAAGAAGTACAGGGAAATTCGCTTCTGTGTTGATTTCCGTAATGTGAACCACGTCTTGGACAAAGAAAACTACCTCGTGTCGTCTATGGACCACATTCTCCAAACAGTTTTTGGGGCACAAATGTTTTCCTTACTCAATGAATTTTCAATATACGATTAGGTTCTGGTAGCAAAATGTGATAGACTCAAAACTACCTTCCGTACGAAGTGGGGTATGTTCATGTATAGACGCATGTCATTTGGTCTTGACAATGCAAGCACAACCTTTCAGCAGACATAGCCTTCGGTGGAATCATCAGACATAGCATAGTGGTATACCTCGATGATGGTATTGTGTTCTCAAGGAAATGTGATGACCACATATGCCATCTAACGAAAAATTTTGACTGATGTCGGAAATACCGAATTTCCTTGAATCCAAAAAAGAGCATATTCGTAGTGTTTGAGGGGAACTTGCTTCGACACATTGTTGCCAAAAGTGGGGATCAATTTTGATCAATACCGGGTCTGGACTATTACATAGATCCCTCACCCAACCAACAATAAAGTCATGTAGTCCTTCTTGGGCAGGATAAACTTCCTCCAAAACTTCATCTCAAATTATGCGCAGATAGTTAAACCCATGTAGGACATGACCAAGCAGGATGTAGTTTATAGCTAAGGAAAGAGGGAAAAGTATGCATTCAGCCATATCAAGAAGGCTATTGTAGAAGTGCCTACACTCTACAACCCAAACTTCAAAAAGGACTTCCTTCTATACACCTTCACCTATGATAACTTGTTGTTGTACTCATTCACAAGGATGAGATGAAAAACAAACGTCCCATCTCCATCATGAGAAAAAGCATGAAAGGACCCAAAATCAACTACCCCACCGTTGAAAAACAACCATATGGATTTTTCAAGGGAGTGAAACATTTTAGACCCTACTTGTTGAAGAACCATTGCATAGCCTATGTCCCTCACCCAACAATCTGCACACTGCTTGTACAACAAGAATTGGGTGAACGATGTGGGACTATTTGATAGTCTGGCTAGAATATGATATTGACATGAACAAAGTTGGCATGGTCAAAGGTCATGGGCTTTGTAGACTTGGAATAGAAGCAATACACGTGCAGGAGGAGGAAGAAGATCTCATTGGCTAGGAGCAGGAAGTTGAAATGTATGATGTAGTACAAGAAAAACCCACTCAACCTAGAAATGCTTGGTACACATATGTGCACTAGTACCTTGAGCACAACACTATAGCCTCTCACTTTTCCATCAAACAGAAGAGGGCTTTGCACCTCAAAGCTTTATCATATCATTCAGTGCAGAAAGAGCTTTACAGGAAGCACAACAACAGATTTTTTATTAGGTGCCTAGAGGAACATTAATCAGAGAAGGTACTACAAGATCTAGATGATGGACCCAATAGGTGTTCCTTTACGAGAAACACCACTACACACAACGTTATGAGAGCTAGTTTCTACCGACCTACATTATTCAAGGATTTACATGCTTATTCTATAATTATCTGGTCTGTCAGCAATGCACCAACAAAAAGCGAAGGTCAGTAGCCCCACTACACCTTGTTGTAGTGATCGGGCCCTTCCAACAATGGGGCCTGGACATCATTGGGTAAATTTTCCCACATTCATCAACACAAAATCGCTACATTCTTACAGCAATTAATTACTTCACACTATGGACAAAGGCATTTCCGCTCAAACAAGTGAATGACTAGGAGGTCATCAGCTTCCTCCAATAGAATATCATCTCACGCTTCAACGTTCTAGTATCACTTGTTTTTTATAATGTAACATGCTTCCCTTCTTTGAAACTTTATGATTTTGCATTACAAAATGGTATTGTGCTGAAGCACTCATCTAGCTACTATCCACAAGGAAATAGTCTCATAGAATCCATGAACAAAAGACTTATCTGCATAATAGAAAACAATGTTTACTCTCAGCAGCGCAACTGACATTCTACTCTGACGAATGCATTATGGGCTGAACGTGTAACACCCAAACCCTCTCTGAATACCTCACCGTACTTTATGGTCTATGGAAGAGAGGTGATTCTACTACCCAATATCTACTTTCCTACACTTTAGCTATTTCAAGAATCCCAAGGCAAGCCTTTCTAGCTAGGTTAGCATAGGATGGACACACTTCGTAAGCTTGAGGAAGAAAGGATGAAAGCAACAGAAAAATTTAGACTCCACTAGAACCGTATCAAAAGGTGGTTCTATAAGAAGTCTACAGGGAAAGCTAACTTCAGTGTTGGTGACTTGGTCTTAAAATGGGATAAATTACATGAAGGAAAAGGTACACGTACGAATTTCTAGATCCTCTAGATTGTTTCATACATTGTCCATGAGAAGCTTGGCCCACACACATACCATCTACAATCACTTGATGGGAGGATTGAAAACTTCTTGTCAACGACCAATATCTGAAACTTTATTTCCAATAGGTCGGGCTGCCGCCCACACCATGTAAATGATACCTTACTATTTTTGTTTTCCGGAAATAAGTGCTATCATTTCTGTATAAAATTTTAGAATCAACTTAGCTTTTATTAAACTTTTGTTCCATTACAATCCCAACTCCACCTTGCGCACTCCGCTCTAGGGGTCCACACACACAGCTGCGGACTCTACCAGACCTCTATGCACACAGCTGCAAAGCCTCTTCCTACTCCTACAACCTATGACTCAGACTTACAGACTTAGAGTGAATATATTCAGAAACCCAAATCAATTAAGATCAAATATAAAAACTTGCCTCTACACTTAGAGCCTCACTCTATTTATACATTCCCATGGTTCATGAAACATGGGTAGGCTGAAATATTCTATATTAAATTACAATATTTTAGGAAGTACAACCCTAGACTCTCACACTTTATTCCTGCATTTCACTAGGTCTTACATTATAGTTGACCAAAATTCGGGCTACAAGCCCCAATAACCCATTATGGGGGGATCCACTACTCAACAGGCTGCTCAAATTGTTGCTCACAAAACTATCATGACTAGAGAAGCAAGAAAACGAAGGAGTGTGACAGGAATCAAGAAGCACCCTTATAACAACTTTTCACCTCTTGAAGATGAAATTGAATGTTCATTTTGCAATAACTTTGGTCATGGATAATCTGAATGTAGGAGAATTTTGGCCAACATATCAAAAGGAGAAAACATCATCAAACTCCAAGGTATGGAGAAAGAAGGAATTATAGGCAAAAAGATGTGGCGTAGCTCTTTTTGTAGAAAGACAAGGAAATCAATGGTACATTGATAGTAGATGCTCAAAACACATGACATGTGATAAAGATAAACTCATTTCATACAATGGTTTAGAAAAGGAAAAAAATGTCTCTTTTGGGAATGACACACCAGTTGTCATTAAGTGTAAATGTTCTGTTTATCTAAAAGAAAAGGTTAAAGTTGGAAATTTTATGTATTTTATGGTTCAAAGCATAACTTATTAATTGTTAGTAAAATGTTTGATCAAGGAAATGAAGTTGTGCTTCGATCAAAAGAATGTATGGTTCATGAGCTTCACACAAGAAAGACCACAATCAAAGGTACAAGAACTCCAAGAAATATATATATACTAAAAAGAGGTTAAGAACAATGTTATCTAAGGAAAACATTAGAGAAATGGTTATGGAATAGAAGATTGGGGCAGATAAGATTTTATCATATAAGAAAATCATGCAGGCTGAAGGTTGTTCGTGATCTTCCATATATCGTCATCCCAGAAAATATCATCTGCAAACCATGACAATTCGGCAGGAAAACTAGACTTCAATTCAATGCCAAAGAAGGATTAGCAGGTAAGCCTCTTGAAATCATTCATACTAATTTGTGTTGACCAAGGAAAAGGTCAGCTCGTGGAGAATAATAGTACATTTTACTCAATAATGATTTTTCTAAAATGTGCTAGATTGGTTTACTAAAACATAAAGATAAAGCATTTGAAATGTTTAAATCCTTCAAAGCTTTAGTTGAAAATGAATTACATCCAAAAATAAAATTTATTAGATCTCATCTCGGAGGGGAACTCGTATGAGATGAAATTTTTGAATTTTGTGAACAACATGGAAGAGAGAGAGAATTCTCTATTGCCAAAACTCCTCAAAAAAATGGCGCGGTGGAAATAATGAATAGAGTAGTTCAACAAATGGCTATAGCTATGCTTGATGAGTTTAGAACATCTAACACCTTTTGGGGTGAAGTTGTGCATACTATAGTAAATATTCTCAACAGAGCTCATGTACGTGTAAATAGTGATCAAACTCCATATGAACTTTGGTATGGTAAGCTTCCCAGTATAAAACACTACAAAGTTTTTGGAAGCAAATGTTTCATCAAAAATACTGATGAAAAACTTGATAATTTTGAACTGAGAGAAGACAAAGGAATATTTCCTATTATTCATCTATAAGCAAAGGGTACAAATGTTATAATAAGAGACTTTGAAAAATTATTGAATGCATTGATGTTGTAATGGATGAAGCATGCAAAAATCTGAAATAGGTGACATCATCAAAAGAAGAGGATAATAATGAAGACAATGAATGCTTTCCCATATCAAATTGAAATGATATAGGGGAAGAAACCAACGAAGCATCAGAATAAGATACATCTGATAGGGAAAAGGCTTCATCCAGGTATGTTCAATAGAATCATTCCGAATCTCAAATTCTAGGAGAAAAAGGGTCCGAAGTACAAACAAGAAGAACTCTTATAGGATCTTCTAGTTATCTAGCGTTATTATCCTCCATAAATGTAAATGAAGCTCACAGCGATGAATATTGGGTTAAGGCCATGGATGAAGAACTTGACCAAATTAAAAATAATGATAATTGGGAATTAGTTCATAGACCTCATGATAAAAATGTTATAGGAAGGAAATGGATATTCAAGAATAAGTTGAATGAAAATGGAGAGGTAATTAGGAATAAATAAAGACTTGTTTTTAAACAGTATGCACAACAGGAAGGTAAAGACTTTGAAGAAACCTTTGCACTTGTAGCTAGACTTGATGCCATAAGAATGTTTCTTTCTCTTTCAAGTTTTCATAAATTCAAATTTTATCAAATGGATGTAAAATCTACATTTCTTAATGGATATTTAGAAGAAGTATACGTTGAATAAGCAGAGGGATTCATTCTGGGAAATTATGTGAAGCTTGTATGAAAACTTAAAAATGCTTTATATGGAATGAGACAAGCTCCGAGGGCACGGTATTATCATCTTGACAAATATCTTCAACAACAGGGCTTCATAAAAGGATCTACATACAACAACTTATATACAAAAATATAGATTGATAAACAGCTAATTATTGTTGTTTAGGTTGATGATATTATATCTTGTAGTAATGAAGAATCTATGAGTCAAAAATTTTCTTCCGTTATGTAGCAGGAATATGAAATGTGTTTATTTGGAGAACTAACCTATTTTCTTGGTCTACAAGTGCAACAAACAAAAGATGTTATCTTTCTCTCACGAACTAAATATCTCAAGCAGATTTTGAAGAAGTATAGAATGGAAGATTCCAAACCAATATGTGCTCCAATGGTAATAGGATGTAGTCTCGATTCTAATGATGATTCTATTATAGTGAATCAACCAAAGTACAAATATATGATTTGGAGTCTACTTTATCTAATAGGTACTAGACTAGATATCATGCATGCAGTAAGAATTGTTGGAAGATTCGAAGCAAATATGAAGGAATCACATCATCAGGCAGTAAAAGGAATGTTCAAATATCTCCAAGGAAATCAAGACTTTGGTCTATGGTATCCTAAAGATCCAGATCTCACTCTTCATGCATATATAGTTGCGGATTGGGCTAGAAATGTTGATGATAAAAAAAACACTAGTGGAGGTGCATTTTGTATGGGATCATGATTAGTATCTTGGTTCAGCAAGAAACATTGTCCGATTTACCTATTTATAGTGGAAGCATAATATGTGGTTGTTGCATCTTGATTCACACAACTTTTCTGGATGATGCAAACATTACAATATATTCAAATTAAATGTTCTCTACCCATCTCCATCCTATGTGATAGTACTAGTGATATTAGTATTTCAAAAAATCATGTTATGTACTCCAAGACCATGAACATACCCATTAAGTATCACTTTATACGAGAACAATTTCTTGAACAAAAGGTTAAATTAGAGTATATTCCATCCAAAGATCAGATTGTTGATATATTTACAAAACCTCTTCACAGAGAAGCATTTGAATATCTTAGACAAAAACTAGGAGTTGTTTCTACTTCATCCTATTGTTAAAACCAGTTTGTTTAGATTTAGAGGATTGTTTTCTATAAGAAGATTTCAAGAAGTAGATTTGCGTATATACGTGATTTTCTGTGCCAGTAGTAGCGTATATGTTTTTCTAATAGAAAAATAAGTGGTTTAAACTCAAAATTAGTTTTTGACATGGTTGTTCAATCTGATGTTGATGGATATGGTTTGATGATATGATTTACTCATTAATGTTTATTTAATTGATGAATATTCCTTGATGAATGAATTTTTGACATTGCACAGGTAGCACGGGTTCAGGGGGAGCATTAGCCTTCAAAATATTATGCATTGTTGGCATCATGGTTGTTGAATTCAGCTATGGTCTTAGTTATTAATGCCATTGGATGAGAATGTGATGTAAATACCTATGGTGTAATGATACATCTATTTCTATCATAGTCTATTATGAATGAGTCCTTTTTGACATATGATGTAATTTGTACCCCCACTATGCATGGGAAGGATGATGTCATAATTGCAATTTTCAGTCATGTATGAACATTTGATGTATCCCCACTCAGTTGGGTGATTGATGTATGTATGAGTCATTGGCGATAGGAAGATCATACTCATAGTTGAGTTTTAGAGTCATGTTATTCTCTTGAAAAAATATTTCTGTAGACTCTGCCTATGCTCAGGGGGAGCATGGCCAGTATAGTGCATCTCAACATGTAGTAAGGGGGATAATATCTTGGTCCTATCTTTTCCCTTGATTTCAAAGGGGGAGAGGATATTGATGTTGCTTGATATATCTAACAGTTTCTACACTTTAACAGTTTCTACATCTTAAAGTGATCAACACCAATATGGTTGCCATCAACTCCAAAGGGGGAGATTGTTGGCATTATGGTACATATGTTGTCCTTGATTACAACCTACATATAGGTCAATTTAGAAATGATAAAGGAAAACTCACATTGTAATAGATCTATGCAGAGGTAACAGAGTAATGGTACATAATAACATGATGATGGGATAAAGGATTATAGATCAGGATCAAAAAATTGAGGAAAGAGAATGTTTTATGTTGTATACATTGTTTAATGTAGTCGAAGTAGTATATACATGCGGGTACACAAAATAAAAGGAGCATATACATATGCACTTAGTTTCACAGAAGGGAAAGGGCATATGGGATGGAGAATTAAGGTTAGAGAATACCAAGGGTCCATAACATGGTATTAGCCCACATTATTGAGTGGAATAGTGGTTACTTGATTCCCTCTAAGAATACCATAGGTTCTAACTGTTGTCTTGGTGGATGGTATTAAAAAAGGCTCTAAGTATATAAGAAGGAGAAGATTAAAGGGCTAGATGTGCAAGTGAAAGGGTTTTTCATGAGTACATCCATCTAAAGTATATTTTGTGTTAGAAGGGTTATGGTTATGAAATAGAATTGAAACATCTTGTGCACCCTTAGATACAATGTTGGATCAGGATCACGAGACCTTAAATGGCTTATCATTGTATGATATGCTAATGGATAGGCTAGATATAAGTGCTAATGCACGCTTTATCATTTAAATGCTATGATATGGGTATATCTAAAGCCTTGAAAATATGTGAAGTTATAAGTCATTATTTGCAGATCTATACGCAGGTTCACCTCGGTGAAGGTGCGTGTACATGCGTGTTTGAAACTTCCATGTAGCGTATGCAGAGGAAGGGCCTGTTCTTCAGAAATGACTGATCTATCTGATCAATGTTGTTGTTTTACTATTGTTTGTCAATGATGTCTTCATTAAATCTAAAGTAAAATTGATTATATAAGGACATTGAGTATGGATGACTAATTGATTGAGTAAGAAGGGTCATCTCTTCTCCTATCTATTTAGAACTCTGTAATATGACAATAGATCTTCAGAATGCCTTTGGGTAGTACAATTTTTAGTTCAAAAGTTTTATGTTTCAGTATTTTTAGAGGTATTTGTTAGCTGGGTTATAGAAAGTACCATATACACGCATATTGTCCTCATTGAACTAGCATATAAATTCTGAGGTATGATTTTTGAGGTTGCAGTTGGTTATGGTTGTTGATGCAGTGTTTTGGGTTCAATTCTGTGATATAGTGATAATGATCTGACTGTTCAAATTGATTGATTGTGTTTTGTGTTAGTGTTGATGAGTTTTAGTGATTAGTTGATGTAGTTGTATTTGATGGTTGTGTTACAGTTCTGGTGATTGATTTTGAGCTGTAATGCTACTCATTGGTCTAGTATGAAAATTTGATGAAACATGGCCTACAGATTGTGTTGATGTCTACCAGGAGTATCTAGATTGAGAATTTATGGAACATGGGTTCTGGAGGAAGTGTGAAGGTGGTAGCCTTTTGTAGGCTGGTGCCTATGTACTAGTACAATTTTACGCCAGTACGAGAGCTAGTGGGTTGTAGCTACCTTTTAGTAGCAGTTGGAGAATGAGTAAAGTTTGTAGCCCTCTATATATTGGCACCTACGTACTGGTAAACATATCCACCAATACAAGACTTATGGGGTTGGAGCCCCCTTAGAGTAGAAGCTAGGAAATGATTGAAGGTTGTAGCCTTCAGAAGGTAGATGCCTACGTACTCAAAATTTTTTGCACCAGTACAAAACTGGTAAACACTTTTTATAATAAGAAGCTTGAAGACTAAGGCGACAACAACGATGGTTTTTTCACACATTAGACTTCCACCTAACAGATCTCGGTGTTCATGTGTGCTTCTTATGTGTTTTTATTTATTTTGTTCTTACTGTATTTGTTTAATTCTTTTTAAATGCATCACACTTTGATTTAAGTTCCACATGCAATGAATTAGTTGTTTTACAAGTTTATTATCTATATGTTGGTTTCATTCACTGTAGTCGTGTACATACGTTTTTTGGCTTCTGTAAAATCACGTATATAGTTCTAAAAGGAAAAATTGTTATTGTGAAAGTTGAAATACTGATTCACCCTCTCTTCTATCCCCCCCCCCCCTTCTTTCATTATTTTTCCCAACACTTTCTTGGAGGGAACTTGTTCCTATGTTGTTTGCATAATGCACACCCTTCACATTGAACATATTCATTCTTAAAGTTTGGAAGAACTTCTACCATACCCTTCTTACGAAGTGACACAAGATCACTGTCATTGATATGTTCGTACCTTTGATGCCATAGCTCCTATGAAGTCATGGTTTTATATTCCATTGCTTCATGATATTTCTTGTTAGCATCAAGCTTGTACAATCCTCTAGCTCACACTCTTCTTGCTATGATGTTGTAGTTGTCCTGTATATCTTTTATAATATAATGTGACTTAAAGAACTCAACTTTGAGATTTTGATATGAAATTGTGGATATAAATATTAGATTTTTCTTGATTCTAGCAACATACATCACATTTTCCATTTGTCTAACATGGCCATTTGCTAAATTTACACATACATCGCCATAACCTTCAATTTCATGAGCTCTATCATCACCTAGATAGATGTGAGTACCATTAATTTTATCATGGAAGAACTAGAATCAATAAACCATGTAATAACATGAAACAATTGTACTGATAAGGCATTGTCTTGAATGAATAATTTGAGATTTTTTAGATTATCATTAACTGAGGCTTCTTTATCAACAAAAAATCATGAATGCCTTTTATGCTTGGACTCATCAAATTTATTTTTATTACATCCTTTAGCAAAGTGTATAGACTTACCACAATATAAAAATCCATTTTTCCTATTCATATAGGTATTTGTTCTTGGTGGTGTTGTGCCTTGAAGTGGTTTTTGAATAAGAAATTCCCCGTTTGTTCTTGTTTAATGGCTTTTGTTTGTATGGTTGCTTCCCCTTGGCTACCAATGCCAAAGATAATATTTATATCTATCATTGATATTGTTCCTTCTTTATTCTTCTGGTACGAGAATACCCATTAATTTTTCAAAGGTGGGAACCTTTTCCCTAGCGAAAATTCTAATGATGGACATGTGATAATCATCCAACACCCTATTGAATTTAATTGTTACTAGACCATTTGTAGAAATATTTTCACCAATAGCACCAAGAATATTAAAAACTTCTTTGACTCTATAAATATCACTAATTCTTTCATTCACCTCCATCGTAATTGAGAATTCCTTAAAATTAACACTTGATTAGTATTGGATGTTTCATACAGCCTTTTAATTCTTTCTCTTTTTTCTTTAGATGTAGCACAATCCATGATGTGTTGAATAATGTTATCCTTTATGAACATATCCAAGAATACCTTGGCCTTGGTCTCTTTTCTCTCCAACTACTGAAATGAAGTTGTTGGTGGTGTCATTTTGGTTTCATATTGTGATACTATTGACCGGATTTTGTAGCCTTCCAGTAATGTTTGCAACTTAAATTTCCAATTTGTGTAATTGTCTCCATCTAGCTTTGTTGTTCATTTGGATATGAGTCTACAAATTGATTCAATAGGTTTAAATAGAAATATAAAATATCTCCAATTAAAAATAAAAATGCACCATATACAAATCAAATTATGCTTCATCTATTTCAACATCAAAAAATACACACATTAGATTTACCTAGTCCATTTTTCTTTTGCAATACCCCAAACCTAATAGATGGTTCTTTTATTTTGTACTGCACTTATATTGTTGTTCTTCTTATTTCTTCTCATTGTTTGGAGATAAATATAAAATAAATTTAAATTAATTATGCCAAACACTTATCCATCCATCCCTATACCACAGATCAACAACATTGAGTTTCTTATTATTAAAAAACACAAACCAATCAACGATCAATACAAATACTTATGTATTAAAATTGAATGGGAAAATTTTGATCACCAATATTGGGACCTCTTCCTCCAGCTATAACTTTTACTTTAAAAAAACTATGGAGAATGTAACTTCTACAATGACGATTCAAAAAATTACAATGCAGATGAAAGAATCTAACTATGAAATAAATGTCCTAATAGAACTGAGACATAGATTTATATTATTCCTAACAAAGAGGTAGATCACCAACATTGATTTGTTTTGCAAGTCTGTCCTACCTAACCTGATCTAGGATGTTTACTTCATTCATGTTTTCATAATTTCATGAAAGAACATGTAAAATCCATGTATGCAAACACTTTAAGAAGTAATATAAAAGAGATAATAAAGACAATGAACTTGATGTTTGATAACTGATTTCATCCAATGTGGACTACATCTCAAGGACCTAATTTAATAATGCAGAATCCTCTTCATTCATCTCAAAAAAATTGAAAATGAGTACATGGAAAAATACATCATTATACCTCCAAGTCCGGGAGAGAGCTGAAAATGGGATGCTCATATCCAAAAATCAACTGCATGAGTGAAATCATGGCGAAATTATGATTAAAATGAGGAAAGTAAAATATATCTCGGTGTTCTCAACTCTAGACCCCTTAAAGAATATTCAATATTCCATAGCAAAATATAAAGGGAGTAATATAGACAATATTTGAAGTAATATACCATAAGAATGTACCCTCAACATATTCTCAGGAATATACCCTAGGAAGATTTCTATCTTGGTTCCATTGCATCACAGTTTCACTCTGTCGTGATTCCACGACCCATCAACTTCACTCGCCCCACTTGCTGAGTGAAAAATGGTGTTTTAAATAAAATGTCGCCAATGGTAATTACAAAGCTACTCCACTAGTGAGTTAGATGTTCTGATTATGCTGAGACCATCGACCCTAATGGGGCTTGTGGGTTTAAAACCCCCTAGGTCCTTTTTTATATATACATAATACAACACAATAGATAAATAATCATCACTCATTCATTAACCATTATATATGGACACCAATAACATGTTTTCATATATAATTTTTTACAGTAAAAACTGTTGACCTATTGAATGTGATATTTAACTATCAATTTGATATATTTTAAATTTCTGAAACTATCTGTTGATATTTTAAACATTGTTTTAAACAGCAACTTCCAAACTTAATAATCTTCCAAATCTTTTGAAACATATAATGCCCAAGGTCAGTTGCAGGCCCAAATAGCTTCCAACTAGGTGCCATGTGGCACCATTTTATTGTTCCACGTGGCATCACACTATTAGGCCATGATTTTACCTCCAATTTTAGAGGGGTTTTCCATATCCAAAAAAATTTCCAAATTTAACCGTGGGTAAAAACTTCTCCAAATTTATGGCCTTTGTCGCCAACATTAGCTGCTAGCTTTTCCAAACCACCTATTTGGTGATGTTCCAAATTTATCTAGCATCACCTAAATTCCGTCTTTCTATGAGGTTTGAATGGAACTTTTACCGAGTATAAATTTCCCATAGAATCTTGGATTGAGGAATTTTTTGTAGCATTGGATTCCTTACGACACGATATTCTATTTGACACTAGTTTTTCTCAGATTTGAGAACTTTCTTTTTGGGCCATTAGGGATCCTACTAGATCATTCCTTGCTACTGATAATATTTCACTAATCCAAAATTCTATAGAGGAACTACAAGCTAATGTAATCCCCTGTTTCTCAATATGCATAACAAATGTCTCTAATAGGCCACACTTTCTGCTCCTTCACATTTTTACATCATAACTAGAGTGATGAAGTCGACACTTGTATCCATATGCAAATCTCTAGCTGAAAATGAATATATCACAACTTTGAATATTCTACAAAAGACATTACCTACGAAGAGTGTATAAAATACTTGTGGCCAAGTTTTACAACAGAACCCATACCCTTTGTTATCGAACTAAAGGTCAAAATATAACTATGTTACATATTCAAGTGATGTTATACGCTTCATCACGTTTACAAGTTTCTTCTTATCTATGAGGTCTTTAAATAAGAACATGTTATTTATAATGGTGGTTATACTCAACTACTTCAAATTTCTACCCATCTCTTATCCAACTGGGCTAATGGGATTTCTTCCTATGGCTGACTTCCTTGTTGAACTACTTCATCGTTTAGTTCTTTCATAGGTGCTTTTATATGCTCTAAATCCTCCTTTAGATGTAGCTAAGGATGAATCATCCAACATATATATTTTTGATGTCCACCCTTGTTGCAATGGCTGCAATAGATTTTCTTCCTCCAAACTTTCTTGAGCTTCTTCTGTGTCTCCTTCGTATGTGAGATATCCTTCCTTAAGCAGTTGTCTTTGGTGTGGCTATATCAAGGTGAAATTGACTTAGTTCTTCCTTTGAAAAGATAACTATCCTTGGAAGGTTGTGATGTGATACCATCATCCTACACTCAATCAACTTGTCACTTGGAGACTCTCATATCTCCATGGGTTAGGAGTGTCTTTCAACTTCTTCTTTATTGTAGCCCAATCCTACATATCAAGGTAGTTCCACCACTTGGATAAGATTCATAATTCCTTGACCATGAAATCGTAAGCCCTTTCCTTCATATCCCATCTTCTTCACTAGCTTTGACCCAATTCCCTTAGTGTCATTTTCAAATACAGCAATATCAACATCATAATGAGAACATGAAATTGAAGAATCACTAACATTGTTTACCTCAATTTTCTATTTTGAAGTGGTTGATGATAGCATCACTAATCATTCACTACACTTCAACTCTTCCAAGTCCTGTTATATTGCTTGTCACTAAAACTACAATCATTGCTCTCCTCTTCTTCTTCTTCTTACTATAGTCTTCTGAGCTCAAAATTATCTGTTTGAATGTGCTAGTTGATCTCCTCAAGTTCTTGCACCCATGGATGCTTTGATTTTCTGCTCATCATTCGTCCAAGACATATAACCCCAATAGTTGTGATCTTGATCTCATCACTTGAATCAGAACCTAGGTCATGTTGCACTGTAGCAACAATTTTGTGCTTCTAACTTCTTAGGCTTCCATTCAAGATGTAGTTTCCAACAAGGTTCCTCATCATGCTCTTTTTTCTTACATTGAGAGTAAGAGGGATTTTCTTCCTTCTTCTCTGTTGTCATTGTCTTCTTTGCAATGTAATCTTGTTCATGTTTTCCCCTACTATCAAGCTAAATAAATTTCACACTAGCTTCATCAAGAGTAGTGGGATCAAACAAAAAAAATGAATATCAAAGATAACTATGTAAAGCACAAATATATTTAATCTAAGTATGACGTGAGCCTAAATGAATATTTAATGTCAATTATTTCTTCCTAAAGTTCTCTATGAAACTTTCAACATTATGTCCTTTTCCTTGTTTCAAATGTTTCCATTACATCTTAGTTTTCTGCCAGTATCCCAATGGATAAAATTTCCCTCTTAATATAGAAACAAATTCAGACAAAAAATAAAGGAGTTTACACATATGCTTTTCAATTTTATAAAGTTTTTTCTCCCACCAGACAAGAGTCATGCCTCCAAGCCAAAGAGATTGCAAATGGATCTATGTGGGATCCAATTGTTTAGATTTTCTGCATTAGATTCTCTACTAAACATGAGAAAATCAATTCTCACATCTAACTTATAATATGGATTTATAGTAACATTTTCTTGATGACTGTTAGAATAATGAGAATGATATGAAGAAGAATATTATTCACTTTAAGATGGATATGGAGGTTCAAGAGGCTCTCCTCCATTTCCTTGATTTACTGAATAATTTTCCTTTGCTTTCTCTTTCTTCTCCTTTTCCTTCTTTGCCTCTCTCTTCCCATAATATGCAACCAGTTTTTCTACCATGTACACCTTCCTATATAAATATTTTTCATTCTTGGTGCAAACATTATTATTCTCCATTTTCATTCTTTATGTTCCATGTCCAATCTCTCGGTCAAAATACTTCATATTTCCTTCACCCTCTTTGAGTTTGGCCCTGGTTATCATCCACTGTTATGAAACCAGCTCACAAAAAGATAGAAAAGATAGTTGAACGCCTTATACTTCAGCCTCTTCGAGGGGGAAACCTCCTTTACATTACACAAATGAACAATTCTTGGATGATTCAAATTACAAAACCTCATTTCTATATATAGGAGTCTAAGGAGTAACAATATAACCCAGCTGACCTAACAACAATAATATAAAGCCAAAAAAATAATGATAGAAGGATTCTATGGGGCACAATAATAACAATATGGGGACAATAGGGACACAACAATATTAATAAGGGATACAAATACAATAGTAATGGGGTAATCACTAGTATTATAGGGACCTAACATCCACACTTGTAATTCACATCAACAAGAAGATCACTATGATACGACATGAACTGGGATCTTTACTTCATTAGTGTTTTTCATAATTGCATGAAAGAGCATACAAAAATCACATATAAAAAAACTTTAAGAATAAGAAATATAAAAGAGATCATAAAGAAAATGCACCCAATTTTTTATAACATAGTTAATTTAGTGTGGACTACATCTCTAGGCCTTGCTTCAAAAGTGGCGAGGCCTCTTCATTCATCTCACAAAAAATAAAAATTAGTACATGGAAAAATACATAATTATACCTCCAATCTTTGGAGTGACGTAAAAATGGGTTGGTCAGATCCAAAAAAGGAATACATTAGTGAAATTATGGAAACATTCTAGCTAAAATGAGTGTAAAATCAACTATATTCTACATCCATCAACTCTGGACTCCCTAAACAATCTTCAAGATTCCACAGCATAATCTAAAGGGAATATTTTAGAGAATATTTGATGGAATATACCATGGGAATATTTTGTATTTGTTTTCGTAGGGTTTCACTCTTAGTTCCATCGTGGCATGGTTTCACTTTGTCACAATTCCTTGACTCATTCAACTCCACTCCCACTGCTCGATGAATGAATAATAGTGTTTTAAATAAAATGTGCATGATGATAATTACAAAGTTTCTCTACTAGCAGGTTGGCTGGTGTAACTGTATTGAGATTGTTGACCCTGATGGGAATCATGGGTTCAAAACACGCATGGTCACATTTTATATACACAATACATTGTGTCAGTAAAACAATTTTTTCTCAACCATTAACCATTATATACTTCCACCACTAACATGTTTATATATATAAACATTTACTATGTTTAAAAACCTTTGAACTATTCAATATGATATGTAATCGGCAGTTTGATTTTTTTTAAACTGGTGAAATTGGCTATTAATATTTTTAAACATTCTTTTAAACTATAACTATTGAACTTAACAAGTTTTCAAACCATTTTAAACATACGTTTCCTGGGGTTAGTTGGAGGCCCAAATCGCTACAAATTGTGTGCCACGTGGTGCCATTGGGTTCGTCCATGTGGCCCCATTCTATTGGGCCATGATTTTGCCTCTTATTTTAGTAGGGTATTAACGGATTTGGTAGGTAAGCTTCTCCAGATTTAGTGGAAATGTTGTAAACTTTAGCTACTAGTTTAGTCACATCGTCAATTTGGTGATGCTCCAAATTTATCTAATGCCAACTAAATTTTATCATTTTGTCAGGTTTGGCTACAACTTGGACTAAGCATAACTTTGATATATGAATTCAAATTGAGGCCTTGTTTGTGTCATTGGATTCCTTGCAACAAGATCTTGAATTTGACACTAGTTTTGATGAGATTTGGGGATTTTATTTTTGGGCCATTAAGATCCTTTAGGATCATAGCCACAAGGTTAAAAGATATGTGAATAAATCAGAGAATAGATCATTTACCCTTATATTTATGATGTAAAAAAAAACATTTAAATCCAACAAAGTGCCATTTACTTTAACCACCATAGCAAATTTGAAATGCATCAACATTTTAGTGCATCGAAATTTTAATGCATCTCACTCTCAATTGTAACAATCTAGATGCAACAAAGAACCAAACTAGATCTTCACTAATCTTCCAACAAACTTTCCAACCAAATTATCTTGCTACCCCATTTGCAAAACCTTAGCTAAGTGGGCTTGATTATGGGGAAAACTCCACAGTTAAGTGCGCTTCAGCCAAAGGAAATCTGGGATAGGTGACCTCCTGGGAAGTCCTGGTTACCGAGTGCAAGCCCTGGAAGTCATGATTAACGCGATGTGATTCATTTCACTAGTTTCAAACCCAGTTCTTCACCCCTGTGAACGTCACCGAATGCAATGAGTGCTAAGTGGACTATTAAAAAATCATGAGAACTTAGTCAGTTATGATGACCTGTCATGGAAATGGTCATACATGAATGACTTACTTAACACAGTTGAATCCCAAAAAATGATATCTAATATATAATAGTGATTAGTCTAATATAGAAGAGATTTTGTAATATCATCTCATGTCATATTATCTAAACATTTTGGCTATGTCAAAATACATAAAAATAAAAATATGAGTACAAATTAATAATTAATAATTATTGATAATTGAACCATATTATATATAAATTAATAACTAATAATTAATAATTAACAATTAATAATTATTGCTAATTAAACTATCTTAGGACCATCCTAACTTTGCATTTATCAGCGGTACATAGGGATCAAATCTCCAAAGGTGCAAACTTTTCCTCAATTTTTGCACTCAAAAAGGAGGTTTCCACCTTGAGATAATTGATCCCTTTGGGAACTTGATAATTCAGGAGTTAAGAAGGATTAACTTTGCGTTTATCAAGGGTAGAGAGGGATCAAATCTCAAAAAATGACCATTTCATCTATAAATACTAGGCCAAAAAATACAACTTCAATATATTTATTAGTTTTTTCATTTTAAATAATTATTGGTTATTATAATTACTATAGCATGTTGATTTTTTTTTAAGTTGAAAATTCTCTATTAATCAAAAAACATATAGAAAGAGGAAAAAATGCATGTGGTCTCACCCCCACCACGTTTGGTGACCAATGGTATAACCATACAACATACAAAAAGCAAAACGCCCGGCTCGAACGTCCATAGTCTTAGAGGCCTAACATACCAGAAAAAAGTGATCATACTCAGTGATCAGAGGTAATTGAAGTATGATTATCTTGCCCTGTTCCTAGAGGAGGAGGAGGGTGTTACAGGCAATCGACATGATACTCAAAGTGAGCAAGCCAAACTTCCAACTTTTCAATTTTATCCATGAGAAAAAATTTCTCACACGAGACAACCACAATTCTTTCATGAACATGGAATTGGAAGTAATGGAGTTGATTGAGTTTTTCCATAATGGCCTCATGCTCCTCCCTTCATTCTTTACCAGGAGATTCCAACCGAGCAATGACATATTGAACCATCTCCTGAATCACCGAGGAAATATCGCGACATCTAGAATGAGGATAGCTCGCTGACCCCGCACGACCTTGAATGTTGCGATGCCCCTGAGAGGTCATAACACACCCAAGAATCGATCATATTCCACCTTCGCCAACACCAGGACCACTCTGAATTATCATTCTCTTACTTCTACCCATCATGGTCTTATTCAAAGAGTTGTGTCCCCGCTCAGGTTCCAAGACCCCATGCCCAACACCACACACTGAATCTACACCCCACCTGGAGCTTCCACCTCACGCATTCGTTGGGCCACCCCAAACACCTTTAGGAGTTGATGAACCTTATAGCATGTTGATAATTTCATCATTAAAATATTATATTAACTATATATTTATTACTACTTAATGAAATGATTAATATAAAAAACAATCTCATTACCCATATAAATCACAAAAATCCAAGATTTAACAAAAATAAATATTTTAATTTACAATAAAATATATAAATGTAAAAAACATTTTTTAATAAATACTAAAAAAATCTATTATATTATATATATATTAGTATTTTCATTAAACACATGCTAACTCCATCCATCACTTTTTGTAGTATAATCTCACGTCGAATTTTTTAAACTAATAGTCAAATAATAAAACATTAATTTAAAAATCCCTTATAATACTATTGTTGCAATTGAAAGAATAAAATTAAATATTTCATCTATTTTTAAAAAGTAATTTATTTATTTTACTAAAATATAACCCTATTAATGCATACAAACCAATAATTAGTACTAATTATATTATAAAATAATTAAAAAACAAAGACTTTCTATTAGAATTGTATAATTATTTATTTTTATTATTATAGTCATAATATCATTTTCTTATTTTGATATAATTTTTAGTGACTTCTTTTTAAAGCTTATATGACAAGTCTATAAAAATATAAAATAAATGTGAATGATTTACTATCAATCCAAAACCTTATAAAAATTGTTTAATAAAAATTAATATCATTCTAAATAATTAAATTGCTATTTAATTAAACATTAAATACTTATCACCAAATTCCTTTTCTATTATTTATTTATTTACAAGCCCAATCCCTTTAAAGCATTAACTAATTAAGCACTTAAATCTTAAACTTAAATACCTATTCCGTTGACCCTTTAACCTATTAATTTTTAACTTTAAATATAAATAATTTAACCTAAATTAATTCTTTAAGTCAATAACTCTTTTAATTATAAAGAACTGAAACCTTAACTCTTAATAGGGGAAGGAAGGGAGAGGAATATAAATAATTTAACCTAAATTAATTCTTTAAGTCAATAATTCTTTTAATTATAAAGAACTTAAACTTTAACTCTTAACCCACTTCTTCGTAATAATAAACCATATAAACCACTTTATATTTACTGATTTATTAGGAGGGGAGGAGAGCGAGAGAAAGGAGAAAATGAAATACTTAGTAAATGTATATAAATTTTTATCTATAATAAATATCAAAACATTTATTTCATTGGATATATTTTAATTTCAAGTATTAACTATGGAGATTCACTGTACTTTTTTTATGGATATTCTTTATGTCTAAATGGACTTTGTAATAATACCATGTCTAGATATCATGGATTATCCATAACACATGTTCAAAGAATCATAATCCATTTTAATGAAACTTACTCATATAACATATTTTTCAATTAATGAATTTAATTAAAAACTCAAAAAAAAACATGACTATTTTGGAAATAAATCTAAGTATTTGGTTTGTGTATACTATTAAAAATATTTTATAATATTTTCTGGAGGTTAAATCCTTACCATACACTTAATAATTATTGATAATTAAATTTAAATTGTAGAAACCCTATGCATAAAAGTGTATATGCAATAAAAAATAAATCCTCAACATTTATAAAATTAAATAAAAAAATCAATTTAATTATTTGAAATTTGAAATTTCAAAATTTTTAAATTACTTAAAACATTCATTATAATTTTGTTATTTTATGTTATTTCTCATTTATTTATGAAGAGATTGTTTTTTCTTTAAATTATGTTAGATGGAAAAATGATAACATTAATTATAATTTTGTTATTTTATGTTATTTCTCATTTATTTATGAAGAGATTGTTTTTTCTTTAAATTATGTTAGATGGAAAAATGATACATATTTTCACTTGGATTGAGAAGATATTTAGATATTCCTTAAAATAATTTTTATCTCTCACTACTAGCTCTCACCGTTAATTCTTATAATAAATTTTAAATCTATAACCTAATAAAAATTAAATCCCATTCAATAAGAAAAAAAATATATTTATCCCTCAACCTTTGCATTCGCAAAATTTAAATACATAACTCAGTAACTTAAGAGGAACAAAATTTCATTTTATTAAATTCCATTCAATAATCCAAAAGAAATATATTTATTCCTCAACCTATGCCTTCACAAAGTTTAAATACATAACTCATTAACTTATAGAAAGAAAATTTCACGGCAAAGATTTTCAAGTTTTGTAATAAAAAAGGAATTTGCTATTTAGATAGATTTTTACTGATATTTACTTGTAGTAGTTAGTATTGGGAAAGAGCTAGCCAACATACTATATTGGGCTGCAGGGCTACATGCCTCCCATAACTGTTTATCACCCAGCCCTACATGCCTCCCATAGCTGTTTACCACTCTGGGTGATAGATAAATAAAAGATAATGGCACCTGTGTTAAACAGCTATCGAGGCAATGGTTTGCCCGTTAGCTCTTGCCGCGAGTATTCAGCTCATACAGTCGCTTAGACATCGTAATGAATATCAAAAGGAAATGTGAGGTTGGCGAATGTAAGCTTTTCTTAGACATCGTAATGAATATCAAAAGGAAATGTGAGGTTGGCGAATGTAAGCTTTTCAAAGATTGATAGTCTTAAGATTTGCTATTAAGGATTCATTCACTTCAGCATGATGGACACGAGAAAGCAAATAATGCAAGCTTTTCAAAGAGTGGACGGCAAATAGTAACAGCGACCAAGAATTCCATCGTCCATTCTTACTTGCTGTGGTCCAAACTGAACCCTCCTCGGCCTCACAACGTGCACGCATAAACATGAAAATAAATTCTCTGCCTTCTTCACAGCGCACTCGCACAAGTCTCTTTTACAACATGCTGAGATAGTTTACTGAACTGATAAAGCACTGAAGTTTGTAGTACTCGAGCGATAAGCGCTGAAGTCTTTGAATGCTCATCATACAGGACCACAGTGCTCATACCCAACCTTTCGTATTTGCACTTCATGTCTTAGCTCTCCAATCAATAGCCTACCACACTCATCTTATTGTTCTATGACTCTCAACAGTGGAGTGAATGTCAAGAATGTAAAAGGTGAATCGTGATGTGACACGAAAAAAACTGACATATGTTGGAATTCTCTTCGAATAAGAATTTTCTCTCCCTTTGTGGATAGAACTCATGCATGGCCATTTTGTCAGATGTCCTATCATTATGCCTTGCCTTCATTTTTTTTTCTCTTAAATTTAAAGGGTATTGCTGTACTAGCACTAACCAGATTGACTAGTGAGCGCCATAGTTGGTACAAGGTGTTCATGCCAGAAAAAGGCCAATACCGTTTATCACAGTCGCAAGAAATGCGCTAACCTGTTGGATATGGGCTTTGTGAGTGGAATTTGGAAAATAAAATTTGCATCTCCATATGAGAACATTTGACTTCGAGAACAGTTGCAAGCGGGGAAGAAAATTTGTTCGATTAAATCCCTTTTACGAAATAAAATCTGCTTCCTGTAGTTGAGCAGCCTGGACTAGTCATATTGTAATTGGTGTGTACATGCATCCTAACATAGCATAAAACACCTTTACTTTTAGTTAGTTTAAGTTAGTTGTGCTGGCATGCGATGTACATGCACCCTATATTTAAAATACCCTTAGCTTTAGTGATTGCATTGAGTTAAGGTTAAGCTACCTACTTTATTTATTGAATTCATTCTCTCTTTTTTTTTCCTCAATTCTTACCTGTTAATGCAATTATTAGGTTATTCCCTATACAATTCTAATAATTTAGCATGGTGTTAGAGTAGTGAGTGCTGTAAAGAAGGTACATCAATAATTTTTTTAAGTTGGAAGACCAAAGCATTGGAAACTGTTACGAGATTGAAAGTGTTAGAACTTTTCACAAATTGAAAGTGCCAAAAACTATTGTAAAATTGAATTGGTGAAAGAATTTAATTCTGAGCTTCACAGGGTACAATTACTTGAATGGATGTTGATAATTTTGCTTCATCTTAGGAACAAAGGCTCGTACCTTATAGTCATGGGAAAACCAATGTTAGAGGATGAGAAGTTCTATTGGCTTAACAAATTTGACATGGTTTCTATGGAAGATTGTGTCTATTTATATCCCATGATATTCTTTATTAGATCATAGATATTGAATCGACAGATTAAATCTAGACTATATTGAAAGGATTATATGGTGATGAAGATGATCTACAAGAACACCATTTGAAGGTAGAGAGCTCGATCTATCATAGCAATAATAAAGCCAGTGAAGACTTCTTTAAGAGCCTGGAAAAATAATATCGACACAATTTTGCACATGAAGACCCTCCCTCTTCTTCTGCGAATGAAGTTGCTGCAAATAAGAATTTTATCTTGTACAATAACGAACATGTTCCACGTGATGAAATTTCTTCCTCTAGTGGTGATGAAGACTCTGCTACAAATGGATACATTGCTTTTGAAAACATAGAAGAGGACTTTGATTCCTCTATTATTGATGATGTTGATGACGAAAAGCTAATGAGGTCTCAATTTGATGATGCCGATTTAGAAATGCAACGAGAAAATCTTAATTTGATTTTGTCCTTGAATTAAATTGGAAATAAAATTGTAATTTTAAATCTTATGACAACTTGCATTAGTTAAGTAAGTAATTTGACTTAGCTAGCTCAGTTAATTCAAATTTAGGGTCTAAATAGAGTAATTTAGAGTGTCTCCTACATTATAGCAGCTCTAGTTGAGTTTATTTTGAGTTGTGATTAATTAATTCAGTTTAATAGAGCTAAAGTGAGTTAAACTAGTTCCAACTGATGGAGGAACTATTGGGAGGTCTAGTGGTGTGGTGTTGCCTACACTGGAGTGTGGTGCTGCCTCTAGTGATCAACTAGTAAACAAATGATTCTCTCATAAATAACTCATGCATGTGAGATCTGAGAAAGACGTAGTTGAGATTGATGTTTAGGGGTAGTGTACTATGATTTATATAATCATCTGAATTGTACACGTGGTGCATGTAGTTAGAGTAAGACCTATGAGGATTACAAAGTTCCAATTGAGTAATTTTTGTAATTAATAGGGGACTAATTCCTTGAGGAACAACCCACGGAAATAGGGACTTGTGCAAGTAGAAAACTTGTTAAGTATTGGCCTCGGCTTGTCTAGGAAGTTGTGGGAAAGATAGAGTTAGTGTAGAGGTTACTCACGCTTGAGCAAAAAATTGAAATCTTCTCATATTTTCTAACTAATGAAATATAGAGATAACAAGGGTGTTTAGCTATGGGTTCTCGAGGAGACCATTGTGTTGTGTGTTGACTGAATTCTTTCTCTTGTATGCTTCGTGATTTTGCGAACATTCAATTGTTTCTGCTGGTGAGTAAAGTATATTCAAGTCTATTTTTTTAGCATACTACAATTAGTAGTTTGAATCTACAAGGAATTTCTACATGGTATTAAGTTGAAATCACTCCAAAAGAGGAGAATACGAGTTTGTCCTTTTTAGGTGAAATTGAATTTGCAGTATCATACTTCAGAGTCAGTAAGATGTCATTATATGTATTGATAATGCTTGGAAGGAATGGATGGAGGAAGTGTTGGAGGAAAACTCTATGAAGGAATTCATAGACAAAGATATTCCTAAGCCAATAGATGGTCAAGACTTGGCAAAGTGGAGAAATGTGTTTCAAAGGCAAGAAGGATTATCCTAGAAGGTGTTTAAGATCATATTGTCTAAAACCTCCATGTTAAGGAGACTCCATATGTAATGTGGAAGGCCTTGACAAACTTGTTTCAAAATAGAAATGACAACAAGAAGTTGGCAGTAAAGGACAATCTTAGAAAAATCAAGATCGAGAAAGGTGACACAATACCAAAGTACTTGACCAAGTTCACCCAATGTGGGGATGAGTTTGTAAGTATCGTTGTTACAGTTTTTGAAGATGATTTGGTCAGCCTAGCACTTCTAGGCCTTCCCTAGAGGTAGCACAGCTACTAAGACTCAGTCAATGGGAGGGAGAGACTACTAGAGTGGGAGCATTTGTGGTCTTACTTGGTGCAAGAAGAGATTCGACAAAACACTAGAGATGGATCCTCATCGAAGCATGATAATGTGGAGAATTGTGCCTTAGCTAGAAAAGCAAAAAAAGGGAAGGGGTAGTCATCCCATTCAAAATCAAATTCTAGTGAGGGAGGCAAGAAGAAAGACTTATCGAAGATTACTTGTTTTCCCTATCACTAGTTGGGACACTATGCCGCAAAGTGTCTGCACAGGATGGCCGGAAAGAATCTCTAAGGAGGAGTGGAAGGTGAAGCTCTTACTTCAAAACTTGAGCTGGATTTCACCCTCGTCGCTTGCATGCTAACATCAATGATGGGTATTGTGTGGTATTGGGATAGTGGAGTCTCTTTCAATATGACCGAGAAAAAATAATTCTTCAGTGACATGGAGGAGAAGGACATACAAATGTTGACTGAAATGGAAGATTATGGGAGGTATAGCACGACCAACAATGACACTATTACCTTTCAAAGGGAGTCTGGTTCTCCTCTCACATTAAAATATGTCATGTATGTTTTGCATTTGAAGGGGAATTTGGTTTCAATTACCATGTTGGAGGACCATGGCTATGACTTAATACTTAGCAAAAGAAAGGTCTTCCTTCATCATATAGCCTCAGGATAAGTGAAGCGGATCATGGTTTGGGTGAAGAACCTCTACAAATTAGATGTAGAAGATTATGTTTCTTTGAGCACAAAAGCGCAGAAGGTATAGAGATAAGACATTGGTGAGTTGAAAAATAGAATATTGGGTCACTTGTACGATGGAGCTTTGAAGATCATAAAGAAAATTTCTATAGGAATTCCCAATGGTACACCAGAGCAAGGAGACACGTGCAAAGGGTTTACATTAGGGAATTACAATAAAGATACCTATCATGATAAGGATAGTCAAGCACAAGAAATCCTTGAAAGAATTAAATCAAACGTGTGTCGATTGTTCTCAATAGCCTCCGCAGCCAAGGACACATATTATGTAATATTTGTAGATGATATTTTTCGAAAGTGCTAAATTTTCTTCATGCAGAAGAATGATCAGGCGCTTGCTAAATTATCTGAATTTAAAGCATTTGTTGAGAAAGACACTGGTAGGAAAGTTAAAGCTCTCATAAGTGATAACAATGGATAATATGTGTCAAATGAATTCAAGAACTTCCACGCATCAGAAAGAATTCTACTCGAGTTAATAACACCCCATAACATAAAACAAAATGGGGTGGTTGAAAGGAAGAAGGTAAGTTTTATGGGAGCTGCACAGGAAATGTTAGATGATAAGGGCATACTATTTCACTTATTTGTTGAAGTTTGGAAGACAATTGTATATGTGTAGAACAAGAGTCCTGATTAGATTCTTGGGATGAGTACACGAGAATAAGCTTTTTCAGGTAAGAAACCAGATGTGGTACACTTAAGTATCTGTCATTCATTATTCTATTATCATGTTACCAAGGATGCAAGAAAAAAATGTAGAACCAATAGCTGAGTTCGACATATTTGTGTTGTATACTGATACACCGCACAACTATCAGGTGTACCTTCCATCTCACAAGATGAAACTGGTTCTTAGAGATGTGAAGTTCAATGAAGAAGAGGAGATTTTATCTCCAAAAGAAAAACCTCAGGATGATGTGGAGAAACCACATGCAAAGGAGTAGAGAGTGGAAGTGCCCACTAATGTAGAGACTTCCAAAGACAGAAGGAAGTGCACCAGAGATGCTCATAGATTGATGCATGATGCTAGATATAATGTGGGAGCACCCACCTCACAGCGGAAGCATAGGAGGTAACCAGATTGATACACTAGATGCATGGGTCTAATGAGCGATATTGTAGAGATTTATCCATCCTCATTGGAGGAAGAAATGCATAAACCAATATAGTTTGATGCCATGGTTAAGGAGTATGACTACATTATCACAAACTATGCTTTGGAAGTGTTCCCATGACTAACATACAAGTCAGTGGTGAGTTGCAATGGATTTATAAGGTAAAGAAAGTAGCATATGGGATTGTGTAGAAACATAATGCTAGCTATTTTTCCAGAGGGTTCTCTTAGGTGGAGGGAATTGATTAAGAAGGGACCTTTGCTCCAGTAGCAAGGTACTCTTTAATAAGATATATTTTGGCATTGTCAATGAAGATGGGATGGAAGATACATCATATCGGTGTGAAGACACCATTCCTCAACAATGTGATTGAGGAAGAGGTTTACATTGGGTAACCAGAAGGATTTAAGACCTTAAACAAAGTGTTGGATGTGTTCAGACTAAAGTGAGCATTGTACAAATTGAAACAAATGCCCAATGTTTGCTTTACCGGGATTAACAACTGTTTCACCAAGTTAGGCTTCACCATATGTGAACCTTTACCATATTATGGTTGAAGGTAAATTTTTTATTATAGTATTATATGTCGATGATTTAATTCTAATAGGTGATGAGAAGCTTGTAAAATTTTTCAAAGAGGATCTTGCAAGAGAATTTGAGATGGACTTGGGGCTCGTGCAATATTTCCTTCATATGTAAGTATGGCATGGAGCTGAGGAACTGCTTGTTTGTCAGGGAAAGTATGCCAATGATATACTGAAGAAGTTCCACATGGAGAGAATCAAATCCATGGAGACTACTCTAGTAGAAAATTGGAGTATGGAAGATGCTACTTATGGTGAAGTAGTGGAGGCTACTATTTACAGGCAGCTTGTAGTTTCACTTATGTATTTTTGGAAAACATGACCAAAAATATGCTTTGAAGTTAACCATATTAGCCAAGCAATGGTTAAGCCTAACAAACTCTATTGGAAGGCAACTAAACATGTGTTGAGATACCTCAGAGATACCACTCAATTTGGTCTTTGGTAAACATGGACAGAGGTAGTGTTTCATAGATCCGGATTGGGTTGGGAATCCATCCGAAAGAAAGAGCACATCAGGGAGAATCTTTAGTATTTGGTTAGTAGTAGCTCCTTGGTACAATAGCAAGCATATATTAGTTGCATTTAGTTGAGCAAAAGCAGAGTACATGATTTCTATTTAATGATATTATGAAACTATCTGAATGGGTAAAATCCTTGTCGGATTATTTGGTCATCAGATCGATACTATAGTGATTTACTCTCACAATTAGAGTTGTACCCAACTATCTTAGAATCTAGATTTTCATGACCGGTCCAAGCATATCGACATCTCGTATCACCATCTATGAGATTTTGTGCATCATCGAAAATTTTAGGGGCTAATGTTCGCCCAGTGGGCTAATTTTCCATGATTTTTCCACAAAAAAGATTTGCCAATTTCCATTTTTTATAAAAGAAGATTCACCCAAATTTTAGAATATAAAATTATTTTACCTTAGAAATTGCCAACATTATATAGAGACTATATATAAAATCATTATAAATTTGAATAATTTTACAAATATATCAATAAGAATTTTATAGTTTGCATATTAGGGATTAGTGAGATTCGCCAATATTTTTAAACATTAAGAATATTTTCCGTCCTTGAAAAATTCCTTGGTGTGTAGAGGAGAATCTTGTTGTTGGATTACATTCCTACAAAAGAACAAGATGTAGATATTTTGATGAAGGAATTGTAAATATGTAAAGTTGAATCTCATAGAGGCAGGATCAGGGTAGTAGATAATCCCTTTCTTGTTAAGAGGGAGTCTTAAAAATGCAACAATAAAATCCTAATTTAATTTTGTCCCTAAATTAAATTGGCAATAAAATTGTAATGCCACATCTCCTAACAACTTATATTAGCTAACTAAGTTAATTTGACTTAGTTGGCTTAGTTAATTCAAGTCGAGGATCTAACTAGAGTCATGTAGAATGTCACCTACATTATCGGAGCCCTAGTTGAGTTTATTTTGATTTGTAATTAATTAATTCAATTTAACTGAGTTAAGGTGTTTTAAACTAGTTCCAATTGATAGAGGAACTAGTGGGAGGTCTAGTAGTTTGGTTCTTACTGTACTGGAATGTGGTGTTGCCTACAATGATGAACTAGTAGACTATTGATTCACTAATAAATAACTCATCCATGTCATATATGAGAAATATCCAATTGATATTAGAGTTCAAGGACAATGTAGTATGAGTTGTATAATCATATGAATTGTAAAATTGGTGCATGCAGTCAGAGGAAGGCGTATGAGGATTGTGCAATTCCAATAGAGGAATTTCCCTAAGTAATAGGGGGCCAATTACTTGAGGGAAAAAACAAGGAAATAGGGACTTGGGAAATGAGAAAATTTGTTCAGTATTGGCGTTCGCTTGTCTAGGAAGTTGTGAGAGAGATAAAGATAGTGTAGAGGTTACTCACGCTTGAGCAAAGCATTGTAATCTTCACATATTTCCTGACTAATGCAATATATAGATAGAAAGGGTTTTTAGTTGTGGCTTTCCCCATGAAATCATTGTGTTATGTTTCGAATGAATTCTTTCTCCTGTATGCTACATGTTTTCATGATCATTTAATTGTTTCTGCTAATCAGTAGAGTAGATTCAAGTATATTGTTTTAGAATATTATAGTTAGCAATTTGAATCTACGAGGATTTTCTACATGCACTCTGAGATCCAAAGTAGTGCATGACCATGCATGAATCCAATAAGAGATCTATAACACCATGCATGGATCAACGAAGCCATCTCTAAGACATGCATGCATCACTAGACACAGACATGCCCATGCATGCATATGATTGTAAAACACATGCATATATGATCTTGGATTTCTTGTTCTGGGATTTTCTTGGCATTCAAATTATAGTTATTCTTGGTCTTTTTCCCTTGATCTTGTGACTGCTCCTAAGAATGTGAAGGATTGACATTAGCATGGAAGGGAAAGTCTATGGCCTTTCCCTTGTCTGCCATAGTACCCTTGGTTGATCTTATTCATATGTCCTCATTCCTTTTTGGCAGCTCGTTTTGTGATGGATAAGAAGTGTCTTCTTTGTTAAAGCTTCCTCCTAGTGGGGTATAGAAGGCAGAGCTCGAGGCAAACTTTTTGAGGAATGAAGCTTGGTCTCCTGGCCAACCGGAGACCATATCCTTCAAGGAACTCGCATGAGGAAGCTGTTGTGGATCTCCCATGGCGGGCACGGCCCTGAGAGCCAGAACCATAGATACCAAGTGGAGGTCGAAGAGCGTGCATAAACCCTACTACCTTTTAGCGAAACCTAAGGATTGTTAATACTATAAAACCAACCGCATTAATAAATGTGGTTGAAAACTGTGAATAAGCATTAGTGATATAAGTATAATATTAATCATAAAACTAATATTCACAGTGATAAATATATAACAATAATAATAATATTGAAAAACAAATTATAGTAAAAATATTATTATTGTTGTTATTATTATTATTAATATACTATATTATTATCTTTATTTTATTAAATTTATACCATTATTAATTAACAATATTAATAATAATTACTTAATAATTAACAAATCATATATAATTATATTATTAAAAATATAATTTTTTGTAATCTATTTTATATTATTTATTTGTAATAACAGTAACAACCCAAGGGATTATAAACCCGAGGGATTCATATTTTAAACCCAAGGTATATAAATTGTAAGACAAATATTGTAAACTCTAGAATTATCATGGTTAACGATGGTTTTGCATAGTTGATTTTCATATTGAGAGAATGTCTCTCACAATGTGGCATTGCACCATGGTTAACCATGATTGATTTTCACATTCATAAAATCTTTATCACAGTGCAATGTTAGACCATGGTTGATTTTCATATTGAGAGAGTGTTTGTCACAATGTGATGTTGGACCATGATTGACCATGATTATAAGTCAAGGGGACTTATATTAGACCTATGAATTAATAATATAAACCCTCTAAATAATATTAAACCCTAGCAATAAGAACCATTAGATTAAGAAACCTAAGGGCTTAATATTATAAACCCAAGGGAATAATAAACCAAAGGGATTATAAAATAATATTAAACCGAAGGGAAAAATATTATAAACCCAAAGTATGTAAAACCTAACATAAATCGTATAAACCATAAAATAAACATGGTTGACCATGCTTAACCATAGTTGATTTACATATTGAGACAATTCTTTTAAAAATATGACATTGGACCATGATTCACCATGGTTGATTTTCATATTGGAATAATGTTTGTCACAATGTGACATTGGACCATTTTTTACCATGATTGACAATGTTTGATTTTCATATTGAGACAATATTTGTAACAATGCGACATTGGAATATGCTTGACCAAAATCATAAGCTTAAGGGATTTATATTAAAACATAGGATTAATATTATAAACCCTATGAGTAATATTTTGTATTAAGACAATCCTTGTGATAATATAACCTTGGACCATGGTTGACCATAGTTGATTTTCATATTGAGTCAATCTTTGTCATAGTGTGATGACGTACCATGGTTGACCATGATTGATTTTCATATGGATACAATCTTTGTCACAATGCGACATTGGACCATGGTTGATTTTCGTATTGAAAAAATCTTTTTCACAATGTGATTTTGGACCATGGTTAACCATGAATATAAACCAAGGGGATTTATTATAGACCCAATGATTAATATTATAAGCCCTAAGAATAAGAACCCTTAGATTAATAAACATAAGGGTATGATATTATGAACCAAAGTGAATAATAAACCAAACGAATTAATACTAAAAAACTAAGGGAAGAATATTAAACTCAAGAGAAAAATATTGTAATCCCAAAGTATATAAACCCTAAGATAAATAGTATAAACCCTAAAATAAACATGGTTAGCCATGGTTTACCATGGTTGATTTTCATATTGAGATGATATTTGTCACAGTGCAATATTGGACCATGGTTGATTTGCATATTGAAACAATCTTTGTCACAATGTGACATTGAACCATGGTTGACCATGGTTGATAATGTTTGATTCTCACATTGAGACAATATTTGTCATAATGTAACATTGGAACGTGGTTGACCATGGTTGAAGATCATTATAAACCCAAGGGATTTATATTAAATCGTAGGATTAATATTATAAACCCTATGAATAATATTTCATATTAAGACAATATTTTTCACAATGCGACATCAGACCATGGTTGGTTAGGGTTGGTTTTCATTTTGAGGTAGTCTTTGTCACAATGCAATGTGGCAAGAGGGTTGATCGTGATTGATTTTCATATGGAGACAATCTTTGTCACAATGCGACGTTGGACCATGGTTGATTGTCATATTGAGAAAATCTTTGTCACAATATGATGTTGGACCATTGTTTACGATGAATATAAATGAAGGGATGTTATATTAGACTGAAGGATTAATATTATAAAACCTATGAATAATATTATACCCTAGGAATAAGAATGCTTAGATTAATAAACCAAAGGGATTCACATTATAAACCCAAGTGAGTAATAAGCTGAAACGATTAATACTAAAAACCCAAGGGATAAATATTATAAACCCAAAGTATACAAAGCTAAAGAAAAATATTATAAGCCTTAAAATAAACATTGTTAATAATGGTTTAGAATGGTTTATTTTCATATGGAGACAATCCTTGTCATAATGTGATGTAGGATGATGGTCGATCATGTTTGACCATTATTGATTTCCATATCGACACGATAATTTTCAGATTGCGACGTTGGACTCTAGAAACCATTTCAATAATATTATACCCTAGGAATAAGAACCCTTAGAATAGTAAACCCAAGGGAATAGTAAACCAAAAGGATTAATACTATAAACCGAACGGAATAATATTAAACCCAAGGGATAAATATTATAAACCTAAGGTATATAAACCCCAATATAAATATTATAAAGCTTAAAATAAATATGGTTGACAATGGTTTACCAATGCTTATTTTCATATTGAGACAATCGTTGTCACAATGTGACATAGAACGATGGTCGACGACCATTATTGATTGCAATTCGACACAATCTTTGTTAGAATGCGACGTTGGACACTCGAAACCCTATAAATATTATTATACCCTAGGAATATGAACCCTTAGATTAATAAACCTAATGGAATAATAAACTAGAAGGATTCATACTAAAAACTGAAGGTATAAGAATATCGACATAAATATTATAAACCCTAAAATAAACATGGTTAACCATGCTTTACCATGGTTGACTTTCAAATTGAGATGATCCTTTTCACAATGCATTTGTACGATGATGACCGACCATGTTAGACCATTAGTGATTGTCATATAGACATAATTGTTGTCACAATCCAATGGTCGACCTTGGAAAAGCTATGAATAAGATTACAACCTAGGAATAAGAACCCTTATATTAATAAACCCAATACAACATTCCTCGTATGTTTGCACCATTTCATGTACATTATATTAAACCCTAATATTAAATTCAATATTATAAACCCTAATATAAATATGTTAAACCTAAGGTTAGAAACCCTAATATTATTATTATAACCACCTAAGAGATTAATATTAATAAACCGAAGGGATTAAACCATTGGGTTTATAAATATTATCCAACATTATAATATTAATCAAATAGGGGAGACCTTAATATTATATATATATATATAATATATATATATATATATATATAGATAAGATATAGATATATATATAACACACATATTATTATTATATTACAATTTAATTTTATTCCTCTTAATAACCTTAAATGTAAAAATTTTTTTAAATGAATAGTGAATAATAATGTTAGTAACTTATTCTTTTAACAAGATTAATATATATTTAACGATGTTATACCATTTTATGAAATAATATTATAATAATATTATTTTTTATTTAAATTTTAAATGTAAATATTATTTTAATATATTTTTATTTAAATTTTTCTTTAAGAGATATTATTTATTTATAAGTAATAACTATACAAATTATGAAAAACTATTTATAAACTAATTTAAAAGTATGATAATAATATTATAAATCCAAAGCATTAATATTATAAACTTTTGGGATTAATATTATATCGATAACAGATTAACAGTATATGCTCAAGGGATTAGATCCTTGTTAATCCCTTGAATTTATAATATTAATGAGATTATTTCATAATATTAATCGGGGATGTCTTTTGCTAATACATTAGCATCTATAACATTCAATATTGATATGATCATGGGTAGTAGCAATTATAATAATAATTAATAAATATTAATTGAATAAACCGATTAATATATTTATGCAATATTAATAATTATAATTATAATATTAATAATAATATAATATAAATATTGATGTTAATATGTTATTATTATATTATTAGTAACATAGGCGATCATAGACTTCCTAAGTTAGTTTTAAATTCCAGCCAAAACCACCTAAGCCTCAAGCGAGGTTGGCGTAAAGACATGAGGGCCTCGTTAAACTTTTGGGAGATCAACGAGAATGATGCAGTGCAAAACATTAATAGCATTAAAGATATTGTTACTTCTAAGTTCAAAGAAAAAATGTGGTGTGAGAAAGATTTAGCACCTAAAATAAAATTAAGTTATTATAAGAAGGTCATCAAGCCCGGCCTAGAGGATCAAAAGTATCTCTCTATTTTAACTAGCTCAAAGAAGAAAATCGATATAGCAAAGATTAAAACAAATTCTCATGAGCTCCATAGTGAAAGAGGTCATTGGGCAGTTCCAAAAACACCATGGATGGAAAGGATCTGCCATCTATATGAGAATAGGAACATTGAGGATGAAAACCACTTCCTCTTAGAGTGCCCCATGTACAACCACATTAGATCTCAATTTCATAATCTTTGTCACAATACTAACCTTCCTAACCTTTTACAATGTCAAAATTATAGTGAGCTCAGGTGGCTTCTCTCTAAGCTTCTTGAGCATGGGAATAAAATCTTAAATCAAAATAAATAATTTGCTTCTTTAGGCCTGATAGACCAAAGTTTGGTCTAAGTGGACATTAATCACCACTGCCACCATCATCATCATTATATCATTTTTAATACAATAAATATATTAAATATTTACAACATTAATATTTATGTACATTATTAATTTAACATTATCTAATACTATTATCCTATTAAGGTTTATCAATATTAATATAATATGATCATTATTTTTTAGGAAATATTAGTAAAAATATATTATTATTATATAATTATTATTAAACTATATAATCGCTCGTAGTTTAAAATATTATACTATTATTTATACTCATTATAATGATTAATATCAATAATATAATTATATATTTTTTTTAATAATAATAACACTAAGAATTTATAATATATAAATTTATTATTTATTTCTATATATTATATATATATATATATAATTTTTTCCGGCAAAGACTAGTCTACTTTATATTAAAAAAACTGTAAAAAATATGTACAAGATGTTTAAACCTCTGAGAGTGACTTGGCAACTCCCTTTCAAAATTTTAACAAAATTATCTATTACATTGTTTGTAAGGAACCTTATACAAATTGTAGCAAAGAGCAGACTTAAAAAGCAGTAGGAGAAGATTTTATAGGTCAGAATAACTGCTAGAGTACTTGACATAAGCAGATAAACAAAAGAAGATTTGTGGAATTGCCACTGTTTGCTGGAATTATCGCCAGCCGCTGAACGCCGAACCATAATAACCGAACAAGTAGAGCCGAATCATAGAAACTAAGCTAGAATAGCAATAGAACAAAACAGAGCAGGAAAACTGACCAATCGAAACAGAGCAATTTACTTGAGATTTTCTGATCCTTGCCCGGATTCCTCGTCAAGGGGCTCCCAGGTGATCTCCACACCGTCTTGGAAATCTTCAGGCTTCATTCCCGGTGGCAGCTTGGGATACAGCAGGGTTGCAAAGGAACTATCAGGCTTCTTGTTCATGGTTTGCTTCTGGGGAGAGGTTTGCCTAATATCTTCCATCTCCTGAGGTGTCTCTGCTTTTTCCTGTGCCATATCCAAACTGTTCTTGTCCTTCATGCTTCCAATTTCTTGAAGCACCTCTGCCTGCTCCTCTGTATGAGCGAAAGTGCTCTCTCCCTCAATTTTGCTCTGTGACGAAGGGACATAGGAACTGTCTTCCATCCACCTGCTCGACGAGGAGTTGTTTGAAGGAGAAGGCGAATATTCCTCAGAAGGTTCCTTCAGACTAACCTCTTCCTCGTATTCTTCCGAGAAGATGACTGTCACAAGAGCCGAAATCAATGGTTTGTTTGTTCGACAACAAAATTGGAACCTTGCTGATTGCACTATGTTACTGATGGAGTGTCCAGAATCGTCAGATCTAGTCGAAGGGGGCGACGCAAAGGCGAGAGGCAAAACACGGCGAGGGCTATGACTGCCTCTCCCTCCATAACCTCCTCGTTGCCTATAATTACGCCCACGCTGAGGAGTGGCCCTTAAGCGAGGAGCCATGTGATTACTCTGATAAGAGGCGAGAAAACTTGAAGTGAATGGTTGCCCTGAATCGGCCTAAAGACTGGTTAGCACCCATAAAGAATCCCAAACAACCACAATTTTGAGAAAGTTGGATTCGTCAACCGGGAAAACGTTGCAACTACAGTGCGGCTCCTCCACTGAGCGAATCCCTCTCTCAGTCCCAACCGCTACATTCTGAGAGGTCGTAACGACAGGAGCATACACGGGATTAAGAAAAACTACATAGAAAGGCCTGTTCTTACCATAGCCACCTTCCTCATTCCTCCACAGACCAGCCCTCACGTTCTCAGCCTGCAACCAAATTTGAACCGGGGAGAATGTTCTGGTAGTGCGATCCTCCATCCTCAAATTACAACAGCTCTTGCCTTGGGACGGCAATTGCATTGAATGGCAGTGAATGCCTTTCAATTCCGATGGCTTAAAACCTTTCATCTCCTTCCTGTTCAGCTGCCCGCTGTCCTCTCCGCATGGAATGCTCTTAACTCCTATTCAATGCGCTTTGAACACCCGCATCCGGGTGTGCTTCTTCCCTTGTTTGAATATCAGTGGTTAGAATATCCTGGAATGTGGATAGTTCTGCCTCCAAAGCTATATCCTGTAACGATCCTTCGAAGAATTCCTTTCCCCTATCCACTCCTAGATTGGCCAAAAAATAAGCCAATTTGTTCCCTTCTTTCCTGATGTGTTTGAAGGATATGGCGTTATTGTTCCTGAGCCATTTTTGGAGTAGCTCAAGCCTAGTGGCCATTCTCCAGCTGCTACTCACCTTCTATACATCTGTACTCTGTTGGATCTTTAAGACCATATTTATGATAATTTGAGAATCCCCTTCCACTATAAGAGGAGTGTACCTTTGAGGCTGCGCAATATTAAGCCCTCTCCATAGTCCTTCCAATTTTGCTGCATTATTTGTGTTCCAGCCAATTGAACCAAAGAAAATAGTGAGAGGGTTACCCTGATTATTTCTTATGATGCCACCATAACCCGTGTTCCCCAAATTCCCTTTCGACGCTCCATCAAAGTTGAGAAAAAATGTATTTATAGGCGGAGGAGTCCAACTTGTTGGGGAGTCTTGATGTCTGGCTGAGTTACCTTGAGAAGAATTAGGACTTTGAATTTGGATTCGCAAATTATTCCATATAGCCTATTCCTGTGGAGAGGAAGGGAAATCCTCTTGGGTCCAGCATTTAGTAGACAGGGTTTCTTGGATGTTGCTGTGAATGATTTTCCATACTTGCTCCATCGACATTGCTTGGTCTTTAAATATCCTCCTATTCTGCTCTTTCCATATATTCCACATCAGAATTCCAGGAGCAATTTACCAAATAATGTTGAGAATCTCGCATTGATAGGGCTTTTGGGGCCAATTGAAAAGCTTATTATTGATATCCCCCAACACTCTCCCTTCTTTCCGACATCGAAAAGTGAATTTCTCCCAAAGTCTCCTTCCAAAAGGACAGATTTGCATGAGGTGTACAGCTGATTCCTCGTCCAGTTTACAATTGGGACAAATTGAAGGACCTGTAAATTTTCTTTTCCTGAGATTGTCCCAAGTGAAAATCCGATTGTGTGACAGGAGCCAGAGGAATGTAGAAATTTTCGGCCATATTGGCGGATTCCATATTTTTTCCCATAATTTATCCTTGATGAGTCGGATTTTTAGAATGATTTTGTAAGCCTCCTTAGTTGTAAAGGTGCCCTTCTCTTCGTACCCCCACCGGAGCTTGTCTTTACCTGCTTCCTTGAGAATTTTCCTTTTTTTCAGTTCTTCGGATAGAGAGAGATGGATTGCCTCTGGGCTGTCTGGTAGGATGTTGCATATTTCTTTCCAGTCTCTGTGGTCTGATTCATTGTTGGATCTCTAGAAGTGACTTACCTTATCCAATTGATTTATTTCTTGATCAAGTATTCCTTGGATGAGGTTTTTTATGCTTGGGAGTTGTTGCCATGAGTCCGTCCAGAATCTTACTGTACAGCCATCCTTCACCTCCCAAAAACTGTGTTTTTGAATTAAATCTCTGTGCTTGATAGTTGAGTTCCACATTGCTGATTCCTTACTTATTTCTGTTATTCTTATACTCTCCTGCAAAGGCAGGTTGATGGCGTATTTTTCCATCCATAATCAGGCCCAGGGTGTGTTTGGGTATGATAGCCACTCCACCAGATTTTTGCTCCCATGATCGTGTTGCTGTGTTCCAGATCTCTAAGACCAATGCCTCCTGCATTTTTTGGAAGACAAGCCTTCTCCCATTTGACCAAAGCCCATTTTCTGTTTGGTCCAGAGCTTTCCCAAAGGAAGTTGCGCTGTAACTGTTTGATAGCCTTCAGCACCCATTTCGGCGCTACCATTATCGAGAATAAGTAGAGCGGCATGGATTGATGAACCGCCTTGATAAGCACAATCCTGTTGGCCATATTTAAGGCGCGGTGCGTCCATAGGAATAGTTTAGCCTCCAACTTTTCTAACAGGTTGGTCCATGAAGAGTGATTAAGGGAAGAGGCAATTAAAGGTGCTCCTAAGTATTTGGAAGGCAGCGATGTTACGAAGAAGCCTAGAATGCGAGCTATTTCTCTTTGAGATGTCGGTGGAGTATTGAAGAAAAACATTTGGGATTTCACTTTATTGATGAGGGCACCAGAGGCTTTAGAGAAATTGTCAAGTAGAGCATTTAAAGTACGAGCTTCTTGAACAGAGGAATGCCCAAATAACATGTTATCGTCAACAAATTGTTGGTGAGAGATGGTGGGGGCTTGGTGGATCGTAATCCCTTTGAGGTTTCCGGAAAGGATGGACGAGTTTATGCTACGTCCTAATCCCTCTGCCATTATTACAAACAGAAAGGGTGACAGAGGATCCCCTTGTCTGATTCCTCTGGAGGGGCGAAAGGTGGAGGAAGGAATCCCATTTATAAGAATAGAAAAAAATGTGGATGAGATGAGACTACTTAGCCAGCGAATCCAGGAAGCGACAAAACCAAAAGCTTTCAGATTTTTTTGCATGTATTCCCAGTAGATGCTGTCGAATGCTTTAGATAAGTCAATTTTAATTAACATACCTGGTTTTTTCGTCTGCTTGAGGAAATGAATAATTTCATGGGTGAGAATGATCCTGTCTGTTATTTTCCGTCCCTCTACATATCCGGATTGTTCTGGAGAAATGATGAATGGGAGCATGGGTTTCAGCCGAAGAGCAACTACCTTGGAGACGATCTTGTAAATGATGTTGCACAAGGAAATAGGTCTGTACTTATCCGGAGAGTTAGAATCCTCTGATTTCAGTATTAAAGCGATGAATGTTGCATTTAGGCCCAGATACATCCATCTCAGAGTACGCTATTCTTCTACTACTTTCCATACTTCCCATTTGATCAGCTCCCAAAAATGCTGAAAGAAGTTTGAAGTGAAGCCATCTGGACCAGGAGCTTTTCCCGCCTTTAATAGGTTCACTGTTGTCTCTACCTCCTGAAGACTGATAGGTTTGAGAAGAAGAGTGTTATGGTCTTCCGTTATTAAGTGAGGAATATGGCATAAGATTTTGTCAATCGCCTCTGCTCTATTGATGTTGGGCTCTTGGTTCATTGTCCTAAAGTACTGAAGAAATTCCTATTCGATTCCTTCATGGGATCAATTTTGACTCCCTGTGCATTATTTATTTGTGAGATTTGATTACTCATTCGCCTTTGTACTCTAGTTTTATGAAAGAACTTGGTGTTATTCTCCCCTTCCTTCAGCCATCGGATTCTGGATTTCTACCGCCAAAGAACTTCCTCCTGTAGATCTCGTTCTAAGAGTTTGTGTTCTGCTTCCTGTTCTTTTTGTGCTAGTTCTTTTGACCGTCCTTCCAAAATTATCCTTTGCTGAACATTTTTTATTTCTTGAATGAGGAGTTCCTTCTCCCTGAAGATGTTGCCAAAAGTGTTTTTGTTACAACGTTTTATCTCCTCCTTGAGCAGCTTCAAATTTTTTTGGAATCTTACCATTTTTGTAGCCTCAGTCGGATTACAATTTTGCCATGTTGTCCGTATGAAATCTTTGAAATCTGGATGAGAAAGCTAGAAAGCTTCAAATCGAAAGGGTCTTTTTATATTGTTTCCAGGCCTGTTCCAATGCAATGCAATGGGTGAGTGATCCGATGCGGAGAAAGGAATAATGTTGGCTATGAATTCTCCCCCGATGTGTACTGCATTATCTGAAATGAGAAACCGATCCAAGCGAGATGCTATTTGCATTGGAGTAACTCGTTTGTTAGTCCAGGTGTAGAGGCCGTTGGAAGTGGGCAAATCAATTAGCCAGTTATTTTTGATGAAATCTTTAAGGAGTGAGCCATCCCTATTAATTCTGCAGTGCCCTCCTTGCTTCTCCTCTAGTGATGCGATCATATTAAAGTCTCCTCCAGACACCTAGAGCGGGTATGTCCTGTCTGCATTGAGGTGCAAAATTGCATCTATAATTTCTGCTTTCTGCTGAGTTTCTTGTGGAAAATAAATGTTTGTAATATGGCCATATATTTTCGTGCCCAGAAGATGAAATATGGCTTGAATGAAAATTTTGTTTGCATGGATATTAACTAGTTGGATTTTACCTGCATCCCATAGGATCACAAGTCCTCCTGAAGCTCCTTGAGCATCTACAACAGTGATTAGCCCTCCTGGCCATGCCTTAGCTACAATTTTTTCCAAAAGTATCGAGTTGCATTTGGTCTCCTGTAAAAAAAGGATTGCTGGTTTTTCCTCCATGATCAAATTTTTTAGAAGTTTCCCTTTCCTTGGGCCATTGAGCCCTCTGATGTTCCAAGATAGCAACTTCATTGGGAAGGTTTGGGGTCAGTATTGTAATACTTGGTTAGTTTGGCATATCTGCCAGACTCAACCAAGACCTCTCCAATCTTAATAGTTCTTTCTAAAGTCGTTTTCCATCCTCTCTTTTTACTGTCTTTTGAGATGAATTTACCATCCCATTGACTGCCTGTTTGGACACCTAGAGAATATTTTTTTTGAGCTTTATTCAAAACTTCTACTAAGTTATCTACTTGTTTATCAGGGATTTGGTCAAAGTTACCTGATTTGCAAGCTTGTTTTAGACCCAAAATGTCAAGTTCCCCAATATCTATTAGTTCGCTGTCCTCATCCATGAAATGCGGTTCTTGAGAACTTTGTTCTGCCTCCTTTCCTTTGTCTGTGCTGGGAGTTGTATTGTCTATATCCATTGCCGGGTTATTCCAAGTTTCCGAAGTCAGTGTGATCTTTTTGCCCTCCGGAGTCATCTTCTGTTCCCCTCTCTTTGATGAGGGGTGTGATGTTTTTTCCGAAATATACCCTTCCTGTAACTCTGTATTTGCTAAGGCCTCGAAGTTGTTGCTTGTGAAGGGCTTGGACTGATCCTCTGGCGCAGTCTTAGGAGGTACTATGGATTTTTTTCTTCCTCTTCTTCTATTTGTTACTTTGGTAAATCCATCCTGAGATTGCTGCTCTTGGCTATTTTGGGCTGTGGGCTTGTTATTTAAGGGACAATCTCTGAAGAGATGGCCTAAGGCATGACATTTCCTACAGCGGAAAGGGACATGCTCATAATCAATAACCTGAATCCAATCTTGGTCTTCATGAAAGAGCCGCACCGTATCTGGCAAAGGTTGCTTCAGATCCATATATACGCAAATCCTAGCATAGGAGGCATAAGAGGTATATCTTATAGCCTTTGTTTCTTCTGCAACTTTGACAAAGTCTCCTAAGACCGAACTGATAGCTTTCAGTGATTCCTCCTCCCAATATTCCCAGGGTAGCGAGTACAATCGAATCCATACTGGTGCATAGCTAAGATCTTCCTTATCTGGATTGAAACGGGCAACCCATTCTCTGAGAAATACCCCAGTGGAGTTGAAAAAATAGGGACCCCCATCGAACACTCTGTTTCTGTCTTCCAAGCAGTTAAAGATAGCTGTAAAAAACCCTTTCGGCTCTAGCAGCAGGGTTATTTGTCCTTTCGGGTGCCATTTGATATTGATCCAGTTTCTCAGGGCCTTTTCTGTTGGCCAAAATCTGATAAATTTACCTATGAGAGCATGGTCCCTCATATACTGTATTCTTGCATTAATACGGTGGCTAGGTAACTCAACTTCTAGCCTGTGAGCAGCAACAGGCTTGCAAGTAGATGAACTAACCTTTGGGTTATCTTGCTGAGCTTGATTTCCCTTCATATTCTGCGGTTCTATCATTGTTTCCCTGTTCTTCAGTTGGCTTTACCTCGGGTCCTTGTTGGTTTTCTCCGGGTGTAGGTGCCTCCCCATCCACCCGAGGGGGGGTATCCATTGATGCCATTTTCCCAGGCCCCGTGCGTGACTCTTCTGCGTACCCCTGTCAGATATGGTGAACACAGGGCAGGGACAATGCTGCTACAGGTCTCTGCTGAAACCCTAGCTCTTACAACCTACCCGTGACCTTCTGCGCGCGCCCAAAATATATATATATATATATAATATATTATTAATTTAATATTTATAATATAATATTATATATTATATTATATTTTTAATAGCACAACGCATATATATCTGGTTGATGTTTATAAATGAATATAATATTTGTAATGCATTACACGTAATAATATTATAATTACTAATAATATTGTTATAAATATTAATTTTATCAACATTTCAGAAAGAAAAATTTAATTATAATTGATATCAGTATTATATAGTTATTATTAATTATGTTGCTAAGCATTCCTTTATTGGAATGGGCTATTTTAGTGGTTTTGTTAGTTATTTATTTTTATGGTATCTCGTGTAAATTAAAAGATGACAAGATATCCTCGTCCTCACCACTAAATCAAAAAATAAAATACGTAGAAATAACTTCATTTCATATCTAAATAAAGTATTTAAACTGTTTATAATAATTTTTACTAAGTCATGATTAAGAATTTACTGTACCTTTTGTTTATATAAACATATGACTATTAGAGAAAAATAAAAACATGTGTGCACTACAGTTCAGACCATGCCCATAATTGTGATTGGGTATGAAGCCATAATTGTAGCGAGCCATAACTAAACTACGACACCTTTAACATTCCATAAATATTTTTAGGGTCTAGATTTTAGTGTAAATATAACATAAAAGACTATAATATGATAATGTTATATAGCACTCCCTTAATTATATATGGTTCCTTCGATTATATACTAATATAACAATTATATACAGCTTCCATTAATAACAATTATATAATGCTCCCCAAGTTTTAACTTTTTAATATACTATAATATATTATGTCCATGTATAGTAATATAAAAAGTACTAAGTTATAATGGTTTATTATTCATTAAAATTTGTATTATGTGATATGTTTTAATTTAATGATATTTTTCACGGTTTTAAGGTTTCAATGTTTCAATAGCTTAGTTTTATAAATTATTAAATTTTAAGATAACAGAATAAGTTTTTATTATTATTAAATTATTATATTGTATTTAGATTTAGATTTGTTATTAAACTTAAGTTTATTATTGGTATTGTAAATTTAATAATAATTATTAAATAATAGTTAAAGTAGTAATATAATAATAATATGGAGTTTATAATACAATATTAATTTTATTATATTTATAATAATGTCAAACTTTATTATTATGTTTAATAATATTAATATTAAATTTAATTAGGTTGCTTTTTTTTCTCATAAAAAGTTATTTTTATAATTGCTTAGTTTTAAATTAAAATAATGTTTAGTAATATATTATTTATTTTAGCTATAATATAATTATATTAAATATTTTGTAATTTATATTATAATCAAATGTTTAATATCATTATTTATTATTATTAATAAGAATATATTAACATTTAATATGACTCATACTAATATTAATATTAATATTTGTATAACATTAATAACAATTATATAATACTAATATCAAATATATATCTCATATTTTCTATAAAAATATTGATAGGATTAATACTTATATTTATATGTTTAATAACATCTTATAAATATTACATTTATAGTTTATTCTATTAATTATAACATCAACAATTATATATATATATATATATATATATATATATATATATATATAATATTCCACTTGTCGTGTTATTAAAACATAATATAATATATAATATAATATAATATTCAAAATTAATATAGATATGATTGACACAAGTAATAAAAGAAATAGCAAAACCAACCCATGGTATGACAAAGATTGTAAAAGTATGAGGAGAGCAATTAAGGAAGTTGTTGATGAATCTCTTAAAATTGGCAAGATTAAAATATACAAAGCCTTAACTAAAAGGAAAAAAGGTAGTTTATTCATAAAAGACAAGAGAATCTCTTACACCTCCCTAAGGCAGCTCCTAAGAAATTGTGGAGGCAGACTCTAACTAGGAAAACTAAACATAATAATAAAATTTCCTTACACGATTGGAATTCCTACCCTAAAAAGCTTTATCAATCTCCAATTGTCATGGATAACTGATGCAGGAGCATCAAGGCCATTTTTCATTTGTAAATATGTGATAAAAGGGGGGTGTGACAATTTTTAATATTTTATAAATTAAATTGTTATTTTTAATAAAATAGGAGATAATTATGAAAAGTGAGGATTATGTAAATATTCTTTTTTCTAAATAAAAGGATATGAGAGAAATAGTTTAGGAGCAATATTTGGCATACGATTTCTATGTATGGGATTAGTTGAGAAAGTAAGGGGATAAGAGTAGAGAATAAAACATACTATCTATATCATAGATAGATAAGTTGTAATAAATCCTTTACGTTTTAAATCATTATGTAAAGCATGTTTTTGTATCAGATAAGGACCGAGAAGGCCTATCCTTAATCATAAATAAAGAGGTAGTAAAGCTCGCATTAGAGGGTAGCGAGTGCCAAAGTATGATTTTTGAAACTCTTCCGCGTTTCTAGTTCAATGGTTTTTTGATAAAATGCTTGTATAGTCTATTATACTGTGTGTTGAAAGACTTGAATTATTCTATTTCAGTGGGTTGAAGAGGCGAAGGCCGAATGGTGAAGGTTTTGGAAGAGCCAAAATATTTTTAATTCAAAGGGAAGAAATTCTGCTTGTCGTCCTCAGATTTTATTGTGCAGTGCCAGCAGGAGACAGATTGTTCGATGTATGTAGGGGTAGCAGACTCAGGGAAATTATGTACTAGTGAGACTAAGGTTGGATTTCGCTGGAGCTAAAATGACGAGGGTACAATTTCAGAAAAGTTGAAAATCAAATTTATAAGGGCCGAGATTCATAGCTTGTGAGTTTGATTTGTTAATTTATGGCAGTAATATTTTCTCTATAAGATTGAATATTACCCAACGAATAAGACCTAGAATTGAATCCACAAGAAGAACGAGTATTATGTAGAAATAGAAGTTGAGTTTAAAAAGGTCAATCATTCCACTTTGTGAACAAGTTTTCTGTGCCTTGGGATAATTCTTCTTTGAGAATAGGGGGGACACAAAAAGTTCTCTACATTCCTGAGAAAATTTACAATAGAAAGGGAACAAAGATGCTAAGGAGACAAGTCGAGTTTCTTCTGGAATTTTAACGAGACGGAGGCAAAGTGTGCTTGCTGGTGCGAGCTGTTTAGAGCAGAGCATTTTAAAACTCAGTTCAAGTATTCAGTGCAGAGCATTATTAAATGGAAGAAGTGTGGGAATGAATTTGAATGTAATAGGATGGAGGAGATCGCTTGCGCAGAGATATTTTTGACAAGCGATGGAGCATTGGATAAGAATGGAATTTGTTTTTTAACCTAATATAGGTGATCATTCGAATGTTAATGAAAAGGTGCATGTGTTTCCAAGCTTTGGTTGGAATTTTTTTTAAACCATAAATGGGTGAGATAGCTTCCGCAAATGGAAAGGACTTGAAATTGCCTAGTGTGAAGTTTGTTAGGGGGTTATGATGAATACGTAGGCTGATATGCACATGATTTTAACGATCCTGGTTATTGCAGGCCCTTCTTGCATTAGGTGGTATCAGAGCGGGAATTATTTGTTGAAAAAGTTTTTTTTTTTTGAATGAGTATAGTTGAGAACTAAAGTGTGTTTCTTTGAATGTGTGATGAATGATTGAAAGGAAGATTAGATTTTTAAATTTTATATGCAAGCTACACAAATACAGTGAAGAAGATTGCAGAAGTGGAAAGAAGACAACATCATGCAGGATCTTGAAGGTGAGATGATTTTTTTGAGTTGAAATTTATGATTGAAGTTTATGGTTGCAGAGAAGATGATGGCAATGAACCTGGAATTTAGCTAAAGGTTGAATAAGGAGGACAATTGCAGTGTCCTGAAGAAGAAGGTGAGTTGAAGAGATAGCTTGAAGAGAGCAGAGAGAGTGATCGAAAGGTTCCAGAGGCAGTGAACCAAGTACTTACCAAAAGACTGAGTGAGGAGAGCTTGGTGAGGTAAGTGGCAGCAAGAGAGATTGTTGTTGCAGAGGCTAGTACAACTCATGGTGAGTGAGAAACTCATGGAGAAGATGATCATGGAGGATCAGAGAAGAGGTTCAGAGAAATGCCACAGAGATAAGATAAATGTAGAAGTTCGAGAAAGAGAGATTTCAGTAATAAAGGTACAATTGTAGGTACTGGAAGAATGGCTGCAAGAATAGGAAAACCAGAACGGAAAATGGCTCTTTCCACTGAAGGGAAAGAGAGTCATTTGGCGAAAATTGCAGAGGAGGTTGAGGCAAATTGTGATTGCCTTGTTGAAAAAGGGACTTAGAGTTCTTGAGCCAGAGATGGAATTTGAAGATTCCACGCGCAGATATGTTCAAAGGAAAATGCTAGAGGAAGCAGTCAAGACTAAAAAGTCTTGTGGTTTTAAAACTGATGAGTTGTGTGCGTTTACAGGTACAATACAAGGAGATGAGCAAGATTTAGAGTTTGTTCAGGAGAGAGAAGAGTTGAATCTGAAGGCTGTTCAGATCAATGCTGAGATAGTGAGATCTCAGAAGGAAATGAAGAAAAAGGAAGCAGAAAATGGTGATGATGATATGCTTCAACAACGCTACAAAGAAATTACATTGTTAGAATATTTGTTGATGAATTCAGAGTATGATAGAAAGGTTGTAGTAGGCAAAACAGTTCAGTACAGTGAAAGAGAGCAGAACGACATCTTAGAGATAGATGGAAAGAAGGAAAGACTAGCTGATAGTCTCATGGTGAATACAAATCAACATACTGATGTGCTGACAAAGGAGTTGGGAAGGAACTCAGAGCAGCATGCTCAAGTGTTGCCAGGGAAAGCTAACGAGAAAACTAGTGTAGATTTTCTGAGTCCTGGAAAAGATTTGGAACTACAGAGAGAAAACTTGGTGACTGATTGTGATTTTGACGCTGACAATTTGATTGTGTTTACAGGTGATGTAGCAGACAGTCCATCATTTGACATTGTCTTGGAAGAAGAAGAACTGTTATAGGTAGAGGATGAGGCAGTCATGTCTCATATGCAGAAATTTGTTACCATAGGTGACAAGAAAGAATTGGCTTGACTATATAGCGAAGAGAAGACTGGTGTACAAAATTTTGGCGTTGCTACAGTGACAGAGGATGAAGCTACAATGTTTGAAGAACTTGATTTGATTCCCAAAATAAATCAAGAGGATAATGGACAATTTCTGAAGATTGTCGAAAGAGAAGATGGAGATTATGCTGGAGTTAATTTGCAGCATGTTGATGAAATTGCAGATGATGAGCAAAGGAATGTTGCAGAGGGACAAGAAGGCTGGGAGGCTGCAACATCCATAGTGACAGCTAGAGCAACATGTGGGGCGACATTTATGGTGGCAGCTGAGGCAACACTGACAGCAACAATATTTATGGGGGCACTGAAGCCTTATATTTTTTATTCTAACAATTGTTTTGTGAGTACAGGTGTTATTGAAGATGTTGGAGAAAATCTGTTAGACAAAGAAATTGAGCTGATGAGCTAGATGATGATGAAAGTAACCTAGAAGAGGCCAGCAACGGTAAAACAAAAGGAAAGCAGCAAAAGAAAGACAACAGAAGATTGTGGAAGCCTAGTCAGTGGAGCGATGCAACATAAAGTGTGGAAACCTGGAGAAGGACATCAGAAAGAAGCAGTGGCAAGTGGAAAGTTACCACACAAGATATGGGATCCAGGCATACACAGATCCAAACACATGATCAGGGGATCATGATTAATTTTAAGGTTGGGTGTCTGATGCAAGAGCATGAAGGCCATTTTTCATTTGTAAATATGTGATAAAAGGGGTGTGTGACAATTTTTAATATTTTATAAATTAAATTGTTATTTTTAATAAAATAGGAGATAATTATGAAAAGTGAGGATTATGTAAATATTCTTTTTCTAAATAAAAGGATACGAGAGAAATAGTTTAGGAGCAAAGTTTGGGATAGAATTTCTATGTATGGGATTAGTTGAGAAAATAAGGGGATAAGAGTAGAGAATAAAACATACTATCTATATCATAGATAGATAAGCTGCAATAAAGCTTTTACATTTTAAATCGTTATGTAAAGCATGTTTTTGTATCGGATAAGGACCGAGAAGGCCTATCCTTAATTATAAATAAAGAGGCAGTAAAGCTCGCATTAGAGGGGAGCGAGTGCCAAAGTATGATTTTTGAAACTCTTCGACGTTTCTAGTTCAATGGTTTTCTGATAAAATGCTTGTATAGTCTACTATACTGTGTGTTGAAAGACTTGAATTATTCTATTTCAGTGGGTTGAATAGGCGAAGGCCAAATGGTGAAGGTTTTGGAAGAGCTAAAACATTTTTAAATCAAAGGGAAGAAATTGTGCTTGTCCTCCTCAGATTTTATTGTGCAGTGCCAGCAGGAGACAAATTGTTTGACGTATGTAGGGGCAGTAGACTAAGGGAAATTACGTACTAGTGAGACTAAGGTTGGATTTCGCTGGAGCTAAAATGCCGAGGGTACAATTTGGGAAAAGTTGAAAATCAAATTTATAATGGCCGAGATTCATAGCTTGTGAGTTCGATTTGTTAATTTATGGCAATAATATTTTCACTAAAAGATTGAATATTACTGAGCGAATAAGACCCAGCATTCAATCCACAAGAAGAATGAGTATTATGCAAAAATAGAAGTTTAGTTTAAAGAGGTCAACCATTCCACTTTGTGAATAAGTTTTCTGTGCCTTGGGATCATTCTTCTTTGAGAATAGGGGGGACGCAAAAAGTTATTTACATTCATGAGCAAGTTTACAATAGAAAGGGAATAAAGATGCTAAGGAGACAAGTCGAGTTTCCTCTAGAATTTTAGGGAGACGGAGGCAAAGTCTGCTTGTTGGTGCGAGCTCTTTAGAGCAGAGCCTTTTAAAACATGGTCCAAATATTCAGTGCGGAGTGTTGTTGAATGGAAGAAGTGTGGGAATGAAGTTGAATGTAATAGGATGGAGAAGATCACTTGCCTAGGGATATTGTTCTCAACCGATGGAGCGTTGGATAAGAATGGAATTTTTTTTGAATCTAATATAGGTGATCATTTGAATGTTAATGAAAAGGTGCATGTGTTTCCAAGCTTTGGTTCGAATTTTTTTTAAACCATAAATGGGTGAGATAACTTCCGCAAATGGAAAAGACTTGAAATTGCCTAGTGTGAAGTTTGTTAGGCAGTTACGATGAACCCGTAGGCTGATATGCACATGAGTTTAACCATCCTGGTTATTGCAGGCCCTCCCTACATCAATAACTTTGAAAACCTTCTCATAGTTTTCTCATTAGAAGACATTGATTTTGGGTTTAATCGCTTAACTAATGGGAAAGCTAAGGACATTGAAGGTTACTAGGCAGAAATATTAAAAATTGGAGGTCCTCTCCTCATCCCCCACATTCACAAGCTTTTCAATGATGCAGTCAAGAAAGGGTTCCCTAAACCATGGACTGAAAGCCCCATTATTCTTATTTTTAAAAGTGTGGATACAAATAACCCCTCTAATTATCGGAGAATTATGATCAACCCTGTTCTAGCCAACTTGTATGGTATTATTTTGGAAAGGAAGTTGAGCATATGCCTTGAAAGTGAAGATAAGTGGGCTAAAGGCCAAGCGGGTTTTATAAAGCAACACACAAAAACAAACCACCTCATTACGCTTAGGATCATTGTGGAGGAATTTCGTAATGATAAATCCAATCATTTTTGTTGGTTTGTGGACTTCAGAAAGGCTTTCGATACGGCTCCTAGAAGCAACCTTTGGAACACATTAGAAGAGCTAAAGGTTCCTTTTGAGTTGAGAGCTACTGCTATGAGGTTATACGACAATGTAATTGCCATGTCAAAGAGAAATGAGGGGTGGTCGAAATATAATAAGTGTAATATCGGAGTTAAACGAGGTTGCCCCCTCTTGCCTACCCTATTTCGCATTTACAACGACAAGTTAGAAGGTTTTTTAGAGGAAGTAGGATGTGCTAGCATGATCTTAGCTGGGATAGTCATCATCATTCTTCTTTACGCTAACTATATTTTTCTTCTCACAAGGTGCCCATATGATCTTGATAAGAAACTTATACTTCTTAAGGATTTCTGCTCTACCATGGGTATGATTGCTAACACTGAGAAAACAAAATTTATGATTATCAAATTGAAGAAGGACACTTACGCTAATTTTATGTATGACAATAGTTACATGGAGGAAGTGTCTTCCTACAAGTACGTAGGAATTGATATTCATCACAAGCTCAACTGGAGCTATAGCATTGAGAAAAGGATTAATGGGGGATGGAAAGCTTATTTTGGTCTTGCAAATAATTGTAAAACAGAAAACCTCATAATGTTGGACAGGAAGAAGTTCCTCTTTGAAACTTTAATCACTCTAGTTATCTTATATGGATGTGAGGTTTGGGGTCCTAGCATCTCTAAAGAATCCTGAAGAAATATTGAGGAAAGCCTGAAGCATTTTGTAACGTATAACCTCAAAATTAAAAGAAACACACCCTATACTATTCTCCTTATTCTCCTTATAGAAGTGGGTCATTCCCCTATCGAGAGCCTAGCTATGACTAGGCTTCTGTTGTACAAGAACAGACTCAATAACATAAGAGACCATAGGCTTCCTAAGATACCTTTAAATTCTAGCCAAAACCACCTAAGGCTCAAACGCGGTTGGTATAAAGACATCAAAGCTTGGTTAAACCATTGGGTGATCGATGAGAATGTTGCATTGCAAAATATTAATAACATTAAAATATTGTTACTTCTAAGTTCAAAGAAAAATGTGGCATGAGAAAGATTTAGCAGCTAAAAGAAAATTAAGATATTATAAGCAGGTCATCAACCCCACCCTAGAAGATCAAAAGCATTTCTCTGTTTTACTAGCTCAAAGAAGAAAATTAATATAGCCATGATTAGAACAAACTCTCATGAGCTCCATAGTGAATGGGGTCATTGGGAAGTTCCCAAAACACCATGGATGGAAAGGTTCTGCCATCTCTATGAGAATACAAACATCGATGATGAAGAACACTTCCTCTTAGAGTGCCCCACGTACAGCCACATTAGATCTCAATTTCAAAATCTTTGTTGCAATACTAACTTTCCTAGTCTTTTAAGTTGTCAAAATTACAGTGACCTTGGGAGGCTTCTCTCCAAGCTTTTTGAGCAAAGGAATAAAATCTTAAATCAAACTAAATAATTTCTTGCTTTAGGTCTGATAGACCAAAGTTTGGCATCATCATCATCATCATCATCATCATCATCATCAAGTATCTAAATAATATTAAAAACACATTGATATTAATATTAATATTATTGTTATTGTTATTATATAACATTAACAACATTTATATCATAATAATATATTTTTACTAATATAAATATTAATATTTAATAATATACCATATTCTTAATGATAATCTTGAATAATTTTATTAATTAATTATAATAATTTTAGGATAATACTTTATATTAATATTAGTATTAATATTGTAAATATTTAATATACTTGTGCTATTAAAAATGATATAATATAATAATGTTACTATAACATCCATATTAATATTATTAACAAGAATAATAATAATTAGGGGGTTTATGGCGTGCATTATATTAGATATAATTTTTGGGATTCAACTACATTAAGTAAGTCATTTATGTATGACCGTTTCTTGAATAGTTCACTTAGCACGCTTTGCACCAGGTGATCCTCACAAGGGTGAAGTCAGATTGAAACTAGTGAAATGAAACATAGCATCAATCATCACTTCTGGGGCTTGCACTTGGTAACTAGGACTTCCCAGGAGGTCACCCATCCTAGATCGCCTCTGGCTCAAGCGCGCTTAATTGTGGAGTTTTCCCCACAATCAAGGCCACTTAGCTTACTACCCCATTTTCAAAACCTTAGCAAGTATTGTGCTTCACGAACCATTCAAGTAGAGATCTCTTCACTCTTTTTGAATTTAAGTATTAGAGGGTTTACATAGTGCATTATATTAGACATCATTTTTGGAATTCAACTGCGTTAAGTAAGTCATTCACATATGACCATTTCTATGAGAGATGGTTGTAAATGCCTAATTTCTTATGATTTTTGAATGGTTCACTTAGCACTCATTGAATTCACTCCTGTGAGCATCACCTAATGTAATGAGTGCTAAGTGAACTATCCAAAAATCATGAGAATTTAGTGAGTTATGACTACCTCTCATTTAAATGGTCATACATGAATGACTTAATTAATGCACTTGAATCCGAAAAATAGTATCTAACAATAATAATATTATTATCAATATACATATCATAAATAATAATACTTATGTTGATAATATTAAAAAGATAATTTTATATTAATATTCATATTATAATTATAATGTTGATATTATTATTTTATATTTCACATTAATGTAATATACATCTTATTAATTAATAATTAAAATTATTACATAGTATTTGTATGTATTTATATTGAATTAAGTGGTTATCAATAATGATTAATAATTATATTATTATCATAATTGTTTCCCTATTCATAGTATATGAATATTTAATATTATAAATAATAATATATTTCAAAGCATCTCTATTTATTTAATTTATAAAACTACTAAATTAATATTATTTAAATTTAAAAACGCCAAGGGTTTAATTCATTGGGTTTATAATGTTAATGTGTCAAGCATTTCATATTAATCTCAATTTTCTTTAATATTAATGCTTTGCATTTACAATGTTATTGTTACACTTTTAAATTAGTTTAAAAGAGTTTAGAGTAAGTTTTGCATAAATTTATAATAATTATTATCATAAATAAAGAATATCTCTTAAAGAAAAAATAAATAAAAATGATGATTAATAATAACATTAGATTAAATTAAAAACGTATTTAGTAATTATTAATAAATTTGTACATGTTTATAACAAATTAATATTGTTAGGAAAATAATGTTAATAACTTTATTATTCATAATAAATTTTATAATTTATTTACATATAATGTTATTAACGAAATACGAATAAATTCCCCGATGTGGGTTTACTTCACAATCGCCACTTGAGAGTTGAACCACTATAGGATCCCGCATGATCTCCATGCACACCTTTACCTTACTATGACAAACCAAACCAACTCTAAATCCCCATTAGTGGATAACTTTCTCACACGTTTAGTCAATAAATATAGGACATGGAGTCGTAGTTCTTTTAGTTTGTTGTTTCGTGAGGTAAATTTTGGTTGTGTAAAGAACAGTGCAGATGAGTCTAAGGATGCCTCGTCGGGGTCAAGACCTTGAGTTAGAAGAGAGATAGTTGCTTAGGATATTTAGGGGTTGCACGATACTAAAGTCTAGGATTGTCCATGGGACCCTCAATGCAAATCACTGGGGTGCCTTTTTGCTTTCCTTCATTGAACAGATAAAAATTTTGTTGACACGTTGGAGCTTGCGTATGATGTTCGCAGTAAGGTCCTTTCGATATACTTATATTTTCACTCTCTGAATTAGGTTTCCCATTTGAATTATACTTGTGCTCACCATGGCTTACGGGTCCTTAGGGTCAATTATTTTTACTGCAATTGGAGGGAGGGGGTTTTCCTTGGACACAATATGCTCCTATGAGGGCCTGAAGGCTAGCCTTAGTGAAAGGTGAAAAGATGGTATTTGTGATCTCTAATGTGCAAGGGTAGGTGCCTTTTCATTTGCTAGTCTAGGGGGTGGAGGAAGGCACCCCGAACACTGGTACCCTGGGACTGGTTCTACATAGACCTTATATGTGTTTTTGAGCACGGTATTGGGTAATTATTTTACACTCCTGAAAGCTTTCTTTAATTAAAGTTTGGCTATTTTGTTTCTTACAGGTTTTGTGAATTGATATCTATCGCCCTCCCTCTCCTTTGGCAGTTTTGTCTTGTATATCTTAGGATGCCTCGTCAAAGGGGACAACCCCACCTTGGGGGGAGGGAACCACCTTTGTTCTGCATAGCCTGAATTGGGCATCAATTCAACCTCAGACACTCGTGATAGCTAAGTGAACTATTTTATATCTAATCATAGGCCCACCTCCTCACAATGGGGAAAAAGGAAGTACAGGAAGGGTCTCCAATTTAAATTTAATAAAGTATGGCTAGACGATGCTGAATTTATTGAACTAGTAAAAAAACCATGGTCTTCATGCCTCCCTATGGAAATTTTTTCCCCATCCCAAGCCCTTCTAGATAATCTATGTCCTCTAAAGGTTAAGGTAAAATCATGGTAGGAAAATAAAAGAAATCCAACAGGAAGGCCTTGAAAGAGATTCAATAGGAATTGCATGTTTTTGCTGAGAAGCTGAAAGAAAGAAATATCTCTCTTTATATCTGAAGCCATATAAAGGATTTCAAAAATAAAGACACAAACTTCTAGCTATCGAAGAAGCATCATGGAGGCTAAAGAGAAAAGCTTTATGGCTTAAGGAAGGAGATAGAAATACACAATTCTATCAATATTTGGAAATAATAGGAGGGAAATTAACTCAATTTAGGAAATTAAAAGTGTAGGGGGTAGATTGCTACACTCCCAGGAGGAAATTTCAAAGGCTAAGGCACATTTCGAAAAATCATATAAAAGGAATGAGAATTGCAACATGGAGGACATCCTATGGGCAATTGATCTCTTTCGTACTATGTTTGATGAAAAGAAAAACAATTCTCTATGCTAGCCTATTTCTAAAGAAGAACTTCTGACAATTATAAAGACTTTCAGAAAAGACAAACGTCCGGGTCTACATGGGTGAACTATTGAGTTTTTCATACATTTTTCTCATTTGATCAAGAAGGACCTTTTAGCAATGGTGGAGGAATCAAGACAGAAGGATAATATTTATCAAGATATTTCATCTACATTCATTGATCTCATCCCTAAAAAGAAAAAAACATATGTTTTCTCAGATTTTAGACCAATTTCTCTCTGTAAGGTGATTTACAAAATGATCTCAAAGATTATAGAAAATCGAATCTGAGGGACTTTGTCAAAATTCATATCCCAGGAACAACATGGTTTTCTTCAGAACAGGAATACCATCGAGGTCGTGGCTAACATGAAGGAGATCTTAGACTCATTACAGACTAAAAAGTTGGAAGCAACAATCCTCCAATTAGATATAAAGAAAACCTATGATAGCCTTGATTGGGGATTTCTCAAATGTATTTTATGCAAAATAGGACTAAACAACGTTTGCATAAGTTGGATTATGGCCTGTCTAGAAAATGTCAAATTTTCCATCCTTATCAATGGTTTTCCATAAAAAAATTTCTTCGTAGCTAGAGGACTCAGACAGGGATGCTCCCTATCCCCTCTTCTGTTCATTCTTGCTATGGACTCATTGTGTTTACACATTAAAAGGGCTATAATGGAAAAACAATGCAAGCCCATAATGATTTGTGGGGGAAATCACATATCCCACAATTTATTCGTGGATGATATCATGATTTTTACAATGCTCTACCGAATTACATGCAAATGCATACATGACATTCTAAAAAATTTCGAAAAAGTCTCTGGAATCCTAATAAACAAAGGAATTTTTTTTTTTCTATTTTCATGAAGGAGATATGGATATAATGGAATATCTGAGAGATCTGTTCAATATAGAAGTAAAACCCATAAAGGAAGGAATGAAATATATGTGTTTTCATCTTAAACCAATGGGCTACACAAAGTTTGATTGGATGTGGATCACTAATCACTTCTTTAGAAGAATAGTAGGGTGGCAGTACACTTGTCTCTCTATGGTAGGCAGAGTGGTTCTGACACAGTCTATTCTGGCTCAGATGATAGTTTATTGGGACCATCTATTTTATGTCCCCAGAAGTATCATTTCTATGCTAAACAAATTGATGGAAAATTTTATATAGGGAGGTAGTAAAAAAAAAGAAAATATCATTTGACTAATCTCAAGAACATTATTATTCGAAAAGAACTGGGAGGTTGGAGAATTATGAACATAAGAAATTTTGGGAAGTCTCTTCTATGTAAGTCCGTATGGAGAGGAATAAATGGGGACAGTTTACGGAGCACATCCATAAAGAAGAAGTACATGGGAAACAAAAACTTACTATACTGGCACAAGAAAGGGACTAGTGGTTCCCCTCAAGGATTTGCTATATGGCTGAGTTTCTGGAAAATTGAGTCTTTTTTCATGCAAAACCTCTCTTCAAATCTTCATAATTCTAGGAATTCTTATATCGGGTATGACTATATAATGGGTAGGAGGGAGAATATCATTATTTTGCCAAATAGTATAATGGCTCTTCATCAAAAGGGTATTTTCACATGGAGTCAAATCATAGCAGGGTGGTAGCGAGGCGCTCCTATTTGGAAGGATCCATAGGAGTTGGGTCTAAGAGGAGATTTATAATAGCAATCGAACAATATAATGATGACTATTAGAAACTCAGGTATATGAAAAATGGAAGAAAATGATTCCCTCTCCTGGAGAATAAAAAGGGAGAGGGAAGAAGTTCAAGTAAAGGAAATATACTCAATTTTAGCTAAAGGAATCCATTCCCCTTTTCTAAATATTTTCCCGATGTCTCTGTGGAAAATTGGAGCTACCTATGAAATGATTCATTTCTCCTGGCTAGTTTTTCACAATAAAAACCCTACATGGGAAAATCTTCAAAAAGGAAATTGGAAAGGTCTTGGTATATGCCTAATGTGCAAAGAGGAGGGAGGAAACAATTGTCACATATTCTTAAACTACAATTTCACTCTCCAGTTATGGAAGGATCTTGCAAGCTACTTTGATCGCAGTATGGAGCTTCACTCATCCATGCAAGATGCACTAGCTTGGTGGAGCACTCAGAAATCTACAATTTGATCCATTCCTCAACTTCTCCTTTGGTTAATTTGGAAGTGGAGGAATAAGTTATTATTCCAAGATGGGAGGGAAGATAAAAGGACTGTGTTTCAGAAGATAATTTCTCTTCATAATTCTCTCGTAACTAAAATGATTCTACATAAAAAAAAGAATTCTAAGGTTCATAGGAGGGTCCATATGAGTTTTTTGAGAGCTTTTTTTGATGGGGCAACATAACATGCTATATATGTTTGCGGTTTTCTTATATCAACGAATGAAGACCAACATTTATCCATTTATTGGAATAGAGGTAAAGGTACAAACAACAAGGCTGAAGCTATGGCCGTTGCTTGTCTCCTACATTTAAGTACATTCCTTAATATTCAGAATCTTCAGATCTACGGTGACTCTAAAATCATGATTGAGCATGTCATAGGGAAATTATCTATAAAGAACTCTGTGTTAATAGGGTGGATGAATGGGATAAATGTATTATGCAACATAAAAAATGATTATTCTATCAACCATGTGGACAAAACCTATAATACTTGTGCTAATGACCTGTCAAAGAAAGGGCTCTCAATCTAGCATGGTACATGGAAAATGGCGATTCAAATGGGAACAAGCCAATATTAGATTGAAGATTTTTCCTTGCTGGGTACTTAATCCATTTTGTTTTTTATCTACCCCAGATTATATTTCTTTTTCTCAATGCCTCTACCTCTTTGCAAAAGGTATGTTTGTCTATTACCTTCTTGATTTTATCATTTTGATTGGGTTGCTTTATCTATATGGACCTGAACGCTCATCCTTTGTCTAGGAACGAATATTCTCTGTTTTGCTACATATTTCTACTTTCATCTCTCCATCTAAGTTTTTTCAGACTCAACAGTGCTCTAACCAACACAATCTTTTATCTTTTGTTTTAAGAATATTTTTGATTCTCTATGTAAATATACATTCTATAAATGTAAATAATGCTTTTTTTCGTACCGGAGGAAAAAAAAAGAAAGTAGGAAAATATCTCTCAATTTATAACCTAATATCAAAAATTTTAATTAACAAAATCATTAAATGACAAATTCCAATCACAATAAAATATTTAAATAAATATTAAAAATTAGCAACCCTTTAAATATATTATATATAATATATATATATATATATATATATTATATATATATATATATATATATATATATATATATATATATCTTAAATAGTAATCCTAAAAACTAAATGGAGAGGGATAACATAAACCTTTGTCCCTTGACATGTATCGATGGAAGAAAATGATAAATTTCACTACTGGAGATTAAATTGTTATCTAGTAGGTGTCCATTGATCCAAATAATAAATTTGAATATTTGATATTAAAGAGAGTAAGGCATTTTGTAGAGTTGTTCTAGCGTTTCAATATTGGGTACTAATGAGAGTAAGGCTTTTCTGTAATCTTGTTTCAGCGTTGCAAATTCTCCTCTGTATAAATGGTACATAAATATTTTTAATGATTATTTGAGTTACATGATATAAATAATCATCTCAAAAATGTATGAAGAGAGAACATGCATTATATATCCATTGATGTGAAATATAGATTTGGGTATTAAAAGTATATGAAGAGGAAATGAGTGTTCTATATGAGATATTCAAATTGTTATATTCCAAACAAGTATTTTTACTCTACAAGTTTCTTTTTTAATTATTTATTCGAGATTTTTTTTTAACATTTATATTAAAAAAAATTAACCACTACATAAGTAAAGAGTTGGTATATAAATTAAATTGATTATTGGCAATGAGAGTTTACACTACTTATACCTTTCATGATCTATAGAGATATTTTATGTGGATAATGTGGCACCTAATTCTAGCTGTACTCCACGTAAACTTTGTTAATGAATGACAATTAATTTGCATACTAGGTCCTTGCCTTGGGGGAATCCAACTCATTAAGGTAGGAGAACCCTAAGGTCCATTTTCATTGTCATCCCTTCCATAGCTGGCTTCATAACTTGGCATCAAATTTCGCCATTCAGTGGAGTCTGGGAGCTATGCATCTCGTGTGATGTTCATCGTTAGATCCTGGTTGATCCACGATCTTAGTTGATTGAGGTTGAAAGATAAGGTTAAAGCCTTCTGGTTGTGAGGAAACATTGATTTGTTCCTTATTCTACTATGTGGTGCTTCTGCTCTGTAGTCCTGTTGGTAGAAGGTTAATCTTGGTTCCGGGTCCCTCATTCCTATCCTACCATGGCTACATTCTTCACCACCACATAATGTCAAGTGTTTACTATTGTTTGAGCATTCTGATAATCGTCCTTTCCTTGCTACCTATGTGTATCAGATGGGGATTTTCTCACTGCCGCTCTTGCGTAGGGGTTCCTGATACCAAATTCGTTCATCTACCAAATCGGTGCAACCTCCAAATGGAGCAATCGGCTTCACATGTCGGCGAAAGATAACATCTCACCCATTCTTGGTTAAGTTGAATTTCTTTTTCTTGAATATTTTCTAAGGGTTTAAGTATTCTATAGGACTTTTTCACAGCCCCGAGGAGTGCAGGTCTCAGCTCAGGTAAGGGTATTTACCTATCATTTCTTTTTTAATTCTGAGTATCTTAAACTAGAATTGATTCTTATTTCATTGTTCCCGTAAATAGGTAATTATTTCGATGGTTTCATTTCGACCTTGTGGCATGACCTTCTGGGGCTTCGACATTATAAGTATTGCTGCATTGTCTTTTCTCCAAGTGGGTTGGGCCAAGAAACTCATTTTGCTTCATGTTCTTAAAGCTTCCTCCTGTGATCAGAGAGCTTGAAATTGTATTATGATGGAATTAGGCCCTGCAGCCGAAATACCTCTCCTCGAGGATTTTAGCTATATATTTTATTTAAAAAATAGGGTCAGTCTGTGTCTTACCACTATTTAGACTTGGATTTCTGGCTTAGCTCCATTATTCTACGGGAACTGAATGGTGAATTTTCATTTATATATAGTGTAATTTATTTGGCTATCATGATCCAAATTTCTATGAAGCTTTATTTTATATACATATTGATTAATTTTTCTTTAAAGGCCGAGCATGACTAATGTTTTACTTGTTGAGAATGGTTTAAGATTTGAATGAAAGAAATCATTGTTTTCCGTTTTGATACGATTCTAAATGTGCCAAACATGTTATCCTACTGTCCCTATTATGGTATTTAAGGGTTTCGAAGCTTTTAGCGAGCCTCGGTATTCCTCTCTTGGAGGGTTCTTGCAGAACTCGACCGAGGCCGATAACACTAACCCTTCAATGGTATGCATATTTTCACACCTATGTGATTTGGTCATCAATATACATGATTTTCTCATTATAAATCTACAACAATTGTTGTTGTGATTTCTAGAAGTATATTAATATGTTCTTAGTACATAATTTCATAACTTTAATATACAATATAATTATTTATGGATGAGTTAGACACCTACTAGGTATCAGAAGTTTAGACCCGAATGTTAAATCTCTGTCTCAAATGCCTGACTATTAGATTTATGATTCCTCTGTGAGTAAATTATAATTATTTCTATAAAAAATATCATCATAAAGTTAGCAATATCTATTTTCTCCTATATTTTTTGTAACTATGTGTTTTATGTTCGCATTAGAACTTATTAGATATTTCATTTCTGTTTCTTTCTATAACAAAGCAATGGTACTATAGTATACCAATTTATTAATCTAAATTTGTATCCTGACAAAAAGAATCAAATGCTTCCCTAATAATAAATAGTTGCTAAAAAATAATAAGTACTTATGTGGCTATCTGAATGAGTATGATTCAAGCCTGTATTCCTTTGATTTGGAAGGTTTAACCACCTAGCCTCAGATCTGGCAATTACGTCCAAAATCTCCCTCCAAGTTCTTCTGCTTTTGTCAAGCATAGATAGTTTGGTACCTTGGGCATGAGGAAATGAATCAAGCCTCAAGTCGCATACCTTAACTATTGTCTCAATTCCTTCCAACTTGCTAACTTGCTTAGCCTTGGGAATAAATTAATCACAGTACAATTTTCCCTTTTCTTTTCCAACCCCCATGGGATACTCTCTGTTTCCCTTTTCAAGGAAGAGAGTGGGAGAACTGTCTGTAACTGTTTCTTTAGCAGTTCATATAAATGATTTTCTAGTTCCATTCTCAACTGAATCAAAATATTTTAATTAATGTTTAACAACTTCTCTTCTAGATTTTCAGCATAAATGTTTTAAAAATTTAGAATAAACTAAAATAATACAATAGTGGTAAATAGAACTTGATAACAACATTTGTCGATGTGTGTCACTGGGTGTTACATCTCTCTCTCCTTGAAAGGAACATCGTCCCTGGTGTTCTTCTTCTTTAAGTAAACATTGTAGGATAAACTATCTGCATCGCTTCCTCTTATTCCCAAGTCGTCTCATCTAGACCAAAGTGCTTCCACTACACCTTAACTTGGGTGATGCCTCACCTCCACAAGGTGGTTTCTCTCTGATCTAGGATACAAAGAGACATTGCCAAAAATTCTCCCTTGGGTTCTACCTGGACATTCATAACCTTCTATCGGAAAATTTCTATAAACCACAATTATTAATATTTATAATTAATTCTATCATTACCTCAATCCTTTCCCAGTTAATAATATGTTGAGGGTCATATACATATTTTTTTAATAAGGATACATGGAAGACATTATGGACCTAGATGTGGCCTGGGTGTGCTAGCTTGTATGTGATGGGTCCAATTCCTTCTAGAATCTGAAAAGGTACTGTGGTGTCAACTTTGCATAACCCTTCCATTGCAATGTGCTTTTCTAGGGCTTAACCTTCAAATATATGTGATCTCCTAACTAGAATTATTTATGGGTTCTTTTCCTATCTGCATACACCCTTTTCCCTTCTTGAGAAACCTTCAAATTCTAGCGAATCTTCTTGATGATGGCCTCCATTTCCACTAACATATCACAACCCAATGCTAATTTGTTCTCTAGACTATTCCACTCCACGAGTACCCAACACTTTTGCGCATATCGCACCTCAAAAGTGCGCATACTTAATGGTTAATGATGTCCATTATTGTAGGCAACCCCACCAAGTGGAGGTAATCCTCCCATTTTTGGGGTTGTTGCATTACAAACATTCTCAACATGACTTCCAAGACACAGTTCACTCATTCTGTCTGGCCATCTATTTTTGGATGGAAGGTAGTGTTAAATTGAATTTGAGTACCCAACCCTGCAAAGAGGGTTTTCCAAAATGTGGATGTAAATTTTACATCTATGTCAGAGATCACCAGTCAAAGTATCCCATGTAGTCAGAAGATTTCTCTCATAAATATGTCTTCAATCTCCACTATTTTATAAGTGGATTTTAGAGGAATGAAATGAGCATTCTTGCTTAGCTTTTGCACTACAACCATGATTAAGTTAGGTTGTTTTTTTGTATGCGGTAATCCAGTAATTAAGTCCAAATTGATTGTCTCACATTTCCATTCAGAATTGGGCAAGGGTTGTAAGAAACTAGGAGGATGTTGGTGTTCTGCCTTCACCAATTGGAACTCTAAACATTTGGACAAGTATTTTGCGACATCTTTTCTTAAGCCTTGCTAGAAATAACTTTTCTTGATAGCATAAAATAATTTTTGGTATCTTTGATGAGTTGCATAAGGCTTTCTATCAAACTCATCTAATAACAATTCCTTCATGGACTTTTCGTTGGGAATATAAATTCTATTTCTGAATGTTAGCATTTTAGTGGGGATAACTCCATACTTAGTCTATTCCCTTCTCTCCTAAGCTTTGGAAGCTTACTCATATAAAAATGTATATTCTGGTTCTCTGAGGGAGGCCTCTCAGATAACCTTTGGCAGGTTGGATTGTGCTTGGCTGAATTGTACTTCATAAATGCAATGTACCTTTTGGCTTAAAGTGTTTACTACCCTATTTTATTTTCCTTTGAGGTGTTTCATGTCAAAGTCAAATTCTCTCAAGAATGAGGTCCATCTAGCTTGCTGAGCATTTAAATTGTACTGGTTAAAGAAATTTGTAAGACTACTGTGGTCAGTTAATAACATAAATTTCTCTCCTAGAAGGTAGTGTCACCACATTTTTTATGCATGCACTACTGCGGTGAGCTCAAGATCAGAAGAAGAGTAACTTTGTCCATAATCCTTTAGTTTACATGATTCATAGGCTATAGCTTTTCTTTCTTGAGTTAATACTCCATCGACACCCTGTTTACTCGCTTTTCTACATACTACAAAAGACTTTTTTGGATCTGCCACTTTTAGCACTGGGGTGGTCATGAGAAGTTTCTTTAGTTGTTCAAAAATTTGTTGGCATTCCACTATCCAATGGAAAGCATGCCCCTTTTTCTACATTGAAGTCATTAGAAAAGCTATTTTTGAAAAGCCTTTGATAAACCAGTGATAATACCCTGCTAGGCCCAAAACGGCTCTTATGTCAGCAATGCTTTTCAGTGTTGTTCATTCCATGATAGTTCTGATATTTTCTAGATCCATCATAATACCTTATGTCGATATTACATGGCCTAAGTATTAGATTTGATCTTTGTAGAAATCACGCTTACTAAATTTTGCTTACAACTTGTTATCTCGCAGAATCTGCAATAATGTTCTTAAGTGTTTCTCATGTTCCTCGTGATTTTTTGAATAGATCAGGATATCATCAATAAAAATAATTACAAATTTAGCTAGAAATTGCTGGAAAATGCCATGCATCGGGCTCATGAAAGTGGTCGGAGCATTGGTAACACTAAAAGGTAGTACTATTAACTCGTAGTGTCCATAACAAGTTCGAAATGTAGTTTTGCAGATGTCTTGATCATTTATTCTAATTTGATGGTAGCCAGACCTTAAATCGATTATGGAGAATATGCTAGCTCCTTGTACTCGATCGAATAGATCATCTATATGAGGTAAAGGATACTTGTTCTTAATGGTCAGCTTATTTAGTTGACGGTAATAAATGCATAATCCTAAGGTCCCATACTTTTTCCATACAAATAGTACAGGGGCCCCCTAAGGGGACACACTAGGGCGAATATAACCTATATGTAACACTTCTTGAAGCTGCATTTTTAATTCTATTAATTTAGCAATTCTCATGTGGTAAGGGGCTTTAAAAATACGAGATGCTCCAGGCACTAACTTAATGGTAAAATCAATGTCCTGCTTTGGTGGCAATCCAGGAATGGATTCAGGGAATACATGAACAAATTCTTGAGCTATAGGAATGCTCTCTAATGAGGTCATATTATTCCTATCTTTGTTGTACCCTACTTGGACCACATAAATATGACAACCCTTCCCTATGCATCTTCACAGCTAGTTGGCTGTAATAGGGCGTAGTTTGACATTCTTCTTGATTTCTTGAATTTATTTTTGTTGCCTTGAATCGGCAAGATAACTCACTGATTTTTCCTTGCAATCCACTAGAGACCAGAAACCCTACAACCAATCCATTCCTATCAATACATCATATGAATCCTGGGGGAGGATGTTCATGTCAACATGAATAGGATGTCCTGAAAGTGTTCTAGGGTAGTTTTCTATTTTTGCAGACACCTTTCTTTTTGTGTAGGTAGCTAGTTGAACTAGCTAAGGTTTCTTAAATTTATTGCTTTGCATCTAATAGCTTTCTACCATACTAGGGCTATTGTAGCTTAAGTTAGCACTTGGATCAAATAAAATAGAAAAATGTTGATTAGAAATTATACCTTCACATTCAATCATGGTGGGTTGATATTTTGCTTGATGATCATCCATGGCAGCATTGATTTTGGGCATGCTTCTGACGATATCCCCCATTGTAGATGCTTCTTGCATGTTCAACAACTGTTCAGTTTGAGCCTTGTGCAGGTGATTCTTGTAATAATGTGCTTCCCCACATCCCCAACATTGTAGTGGTTGTTTTGGCAGCCAATCTATAACCATTTTACTATCTCCTTCCGGTTGTGTATTCTTAGTATAAGTCTGAGTTATCGACATATTTCTTGCAAATTTTTTGAAAGTCCTTTGTTGATTATTTTTTCCGTTTATGACTTTTGGTTTCTTGTTAGGTGGTAAGTTCCTAATTTTCTTGAGAATGGCTCCCTTAGCTCCTTCATTTTTCTATTTCATCTATTAATAATAGATGTGGGCTTTATGTACTACATCATCCACTGTTCTAGTATAATCAAATTATAATTTTTCCTTCATGAAGTTTGGCAAGTTGCTAATAAACCACTGAATTTTAGCTTTTTCTTCTTGGATATAGGGAACATATCATAATAGGGAAGTAAATCGCTTCACATACTCATCCATGGTTAAGGGTCCTAATCTTAACTCATGGGACTCCTCTTATCTTTCATCGTAGTAATGTTCAGTTAGGTATTTATATTTAAAATGTTTCTATAATTCCTACCACCTTACATTCTCCTCATATATCCTCCTCACGGTTTCAATTTCTTCCCAACAAAGGGTGGCCTTTCCCCATAATTGGTAAAATGCTAGTCAAGATTTAAGTTTTTTCAGTTTATTCATAAATCTGAAAATATTAACCCATGTCGATTAGCCAGGCTTCTGCTGCTTCTTTGGATTCTCCTTCAAACAACAATGGTTTGATTTTTTTGAACTTTCCTTGTAATTTTGTCTTCTGACTTTTTGTACTCTTTTGATAGGACACATGATCTAAATGCCCTCCTTCCTCCTTATGACCCTTTGTTTCCTTGCTGCCTATGCATATGAGATGGGCATTTTCTAATTGTTGCTCTCGTGCAGGGGTTGGTGATACCAAATGGGTTCGTCTATCAAATGGGTACAAACTCTAGATGGAGCGATCGGCTTCACCTATCAGCAGAAGGTAACATCTCACCCATTCTTTGGTTAAGTTGAATTTATTTTTCTTGAATATTTTCTAAGGATTTAAGTATTCTATATGACTTTGTCGCAACCTTGAGAAGTATAGGTATCAACTTAGTTAATGGTCTTTACTTGTCATTTTTTTTAATTCTGAGTATCTTAATCTAGAACTCATTCTTATTTCATTGTTTTCTTCAATAGTTAATTATTTTGATGGTTTCATTTTGACCTTGCGGCATGACCTTCTGGGTGTTCGGAGTTATAAGTACTACTATGTCGTTTGTTCTCCAGGTGGGTTGGGCCAAGAAACTCCTTTTGCTTCGAGTTCTTAAAGATTCCTCTTGTGACCATAGCACCTGAAATTGTATTATGATGGAATTAGGTCTTGCACCTAGAATACCTCTACTCGAGGGTTTTAGATATCTGTTTTATTTAAAAAATAGCGTCAGTCTATGTTTTACCATTGTTTAGACTTGGATTTTTAGCTTAGCTCTGGTATTCTATGGGAACCGAATGGTGAATTTGAATTTATATATATATATATATTGTTACTTATTTGGTTGTCATGATGCAAACTAATATGAAGCCTTATTTTATATACATATTGATTAAGTTTTGTTTAAAGGTCGAGCATGATTAATCTTTTACTTGTCAAGAATGGTTTATGATTTGAGTGAAAGAAATCATTGTTTTCCATTTTGGTATGATTCTAAATCTGCCAAAGTTATTATACTGCTATCTCTATTATGTTATGTAAGTGTTTCAAAGCTTTTAATGAGCTTGGGTATTCAACTATTAGAGGGTTCCTGCAAAACTCGATTGAGGCCGATAACCCTAACCCTTCGGCAGTATGCATATTTTCACACCATATATGATTTGGGTCATCAATATTCACGATTTGATCATTATATATGTACAACGATTACTGTTGTGATTTCTAGAAGTCTATTAATATATTCTTAGTACATAATTTTAATATACAATATAATTATTTACGGATGAGTTAGAGGTTTGCTAAGTATGAGAAGTGTAAACGGGAATGTTACCTCTCTTCCTCAAATCCCTGACTGTTAGATCTATGATTCCTCTGTGAGTAAATTAAAATTATTTTTGTAAAGAATATAATCATAAAGGTAGCAATATATGTTTTCTCCTATATGTTCTAGTAGCTATGAGTCTTATATTCGCATTAGAACTTATTAAAGATTTCATTTTTGTTTCTTTCTATAACAGAGCAATGCGACAACAACATACCAATTTATTAATCTAAATTTTATCATGACAGTAGACATTAAGTACTTCCCTAATAATAAATAGCTGCTAAACAATAATAAGTACTTATATGGCTATCTGAATGAGTATGATTCAAGCCTATATTCCTTTGATTTGGAAGGTCTAACCAGCCAGCCTCGGATATAGCAATTACGTCCATAATCCCCCCTTCGAGCTCTTCCACTTCTTTAAATGACAAATAGTTTGGTACCTTTAGCATCAAGAAACTAATGAAGCCTCAAGTCACGTACCTTAACTATTATCTCAATTCCTTCTCGTTGGCTAACTTTCCCAACTCTTGGAATAGATTAATCACTATACAATTTTTTGTTTTATTTTCCAACCCCCACTGGATACTCTCTTTTTACCTTTTTGAGGAAGATAGTGAGAGAACTATCTATAACTATTTCTTCAACGGTTCATATAACTAATTTTCTATTTCCATTCTCAACCGAGTCAAAATCTTTTAATTAATGTTTAACAACTTCTCTTCTCGCCTTTCAGCCTAAATATTTTAACAATTCAAAATAGACTAAAATAAAATCACAGTGATAAATAAAACTTGATAACCACAGTTGTTGGTTTGTTTTATTGGATGTCACGTTTTTTTTAATTAATTTTTTTTAGAAAATTTTATGTTGCGGGTTGTTTTAAAAGTGGCCAATTCTAAAAGTAAAATTTTATGAAAAAAATTGCCAATATAAATATTGAACTTTGATTTCTTACATAATTTCTTATGTTAATTTCTGTTTATTAAGTAATAATGATTTTTGTCATTATAAAAGGTTTATATATATTACTTGATATTCATACTAAAAAAACCAAAATTGTAAAATGTGTTGTTATGTTGAACTTAACTTTATTTTAAATTATTATTAATATTATAAAGATTATTTTATTTTTAATTTAAATAGACTAAGTAAAAAATAATATTAGCAAGTTCCATATGAAATAAGTTACAATTTTTTTGGCTATGTGATATTGATGAGCCATGGTATTTTAACAAAGCCTATTTACAATAAAAATCTATATATGTTGAAGTTGTCAATTTATTATTTTACTAGCCATTTAATTTCTAGGGCTAAGCATATGAGTTAAATATTTGTACATTTAAAAAATATGTAACAAGATTCTCAACCATGGAGATTCATCCCCACTTTACTATGGAGATTTTGAACCTATATATAGAATTTGTTACAATACCATGGGCCCATGCCATGACTTAGTGCTACCACATTGCAAGAAAAAGAATAACTCATGTTTATATGACAACTAGTTTTAATTAATCAACTAAATTAAAAGATAATATGGTTTTTTTGCAAATGTATTGTTAGTAAGCCATTATATCCCTCCATGTTACTATAAAAATATGCATTTACAAATTACGAATCTCCATTGTAAAGTGGATATGAATGTCCATGTTTAAGAATGTTGTCCCTTTTTTTAAAATTTTAACTTATCGAACCTAGCATGGAAGGGATATTGTAATGTTTTGTTATGTTATGTAAATATTTTGACACAGTTTAGATAAAATATCCATTTAAAAAATATCAAAATTGTGGAGCTAAAAATCTAATAACAATAATTTAAATAAAAGTTATAAAATGTATTATGAGATAACTATCTTAATGCCTATCAATATTTCCTAGTCATCTAATTTATACAATTATGTCGGTTGATAAGTAAACGAGCTAGACCCATCTTAAATCTTGATCTACCAAGCCTCTAGAGGGATCAAATATTTTTCTAGTCTAAAAGTGGTTTACCACTTTTACGTAACTATATTTGTCCCTTGTGCGCACTTGATTGATTCAGAGTTAAGATGAATCTAGGTTGTTTTATAGAAATACATAATATTGTTATATTATAGTTTTACCATAAATACGTAAACACATTAAAAAACATAAGAAAGTTAAATGTTATTTATTCAAACTTTGAAGTGGCTTATAATTCAGAATTAAGTCATTCATCTTATAAACTATTGTGCACTAACCATGATCATCTTGATTCATCAACCTAATTTTCCACATGTATATGTATATTGTATATACATGTGTGTGAACATTAAGATGTGTCCATGCAGTCTCTATAAAATCTTGCTAATGGTAATAATGGCAATATCCTCTCTCCCTCTCTCTCTCTCATCTCCTTCTCTTTGTCTCTCATCCTCTTTTCTCTCCCTCACTCTCTCTCCATCTCTCCCTCGCCCTCTCATTGTCTCTCCCTTATCACTCTCTTTCTCCCCATCTCTCCCTTGTCACTCCTCTCTCCACCTCTATGTCTCTATGTCTTTGGTTTCTCCCTCTCTCTCCCTCCCTCTTTCCTTCTATTTCTCTCCAATATCTACTATCCTCTCTTCCCTTATATCTCTCTATGTATTTGTTCTTCTCACTATCTCCCCCCCTTGACTCCATCTCTCTCTCCCTCCCTCTTTCCTTATATCTCTCTTGAATATAGTAACTAGAAATTTCACCATATTTTGCAAAGGAAACATCATAAGGCATAAACTCACTAAGAATTCACTACGTGTAGTGAGTTATTTTTTAGGTGTAACAACTCATTCATTAGGTGGGTCCGCACATAGTTGATTTGCATTTTTCCTTCACTGGGAATGGTAAGTTCTTCTTTAGGTAGACTAATTCCTTCATTAGGTGCAACCAACCTTAGCTAATTTTCACTTTTTATTCACTGGACAAAGTGAGTTCTTCTCAATGCCATTAGGTGGAGCCACACTTTGTTGATTTTCATGTTTCCTACATTTTGTATAGAAAGTTTGTTGGTAGAGTGACTGCCTCATTAGGCACAACCACCCTTCATGTATTTTCTCTTTGTCTTCACAGAACAGAGTGAGTTCATATTGAGCGGAAATGGTGCCATTAGAGGGAGCCACACTTGGACAATTTTCACTTTTATTTCATTAGGTATAATGAATTCCTCTTTTGGCAAAGACACTCTTTGATTTTCATTTTTTTTTCATGAAGTAGATTGGATTCTTCTTTAGGTAGCAAGACCCTAAAAAATTCCTCACTTTTACTTCACGCTTTAAATATGGTATTCCATGTAAACAAATATAGTATCTATACTAGAAAAAGTGCTAAAAGGACATTTTTTCCCTTCTCTAAGCAGAGAGAGTTGTTGAAAAGTTGTCAACTTTTATTTGTGCTTCTAAGTCACCTTGCCCACCTCATTTCCTTGACAAGACAAAGGGACACAACCCTTTTCTACCCTATAAAATTCTCCATGAATGCACCCTTGGTTGGAGTCAACATAAAATTAGACTCTACATAGGTTCTGTTTCCCCTCAGTTTTTAGGAAACTCAAGTGTTGAAGATGATGTTGAGCCAAAAGAGTTGCAGTCACAAAACTCCGAGATGTAGATTTCAAGTAACTTTTTCATTATCTTCTAGTCATTTGTAATGTCAATTTGTCATGTCCATGATCATGTTGTATTATTTTGTAAGTGATATTGTACTTATATATGATGGGCCAATTTATTAGATTATATCTATGGCCCAACTATGATAGAGTTGTACTAGAAAAGAACTTATGAGTGTTTCTTTCACCTAGTTGGATCTAGATCCTTCTAAGTTTTCTCACTTGCATAAAGTTGTGCGAAGACACACTCCTATAAAGCGATAAGCATGTTCTATGTCCATGGAGCTTATTTGGTGGGATTCTTAGCCATTGGATTATTTTTTTCATACATCTCACACTGAGTCATCATGGACATTAATAAAAGTTGTTATGAGTAAATAAAAGCCCTTGTAAATAGTCGTGTCATTACCCCTTCTATGAGACCTCAACCCTCAACATATTTTCATGAATTACACATATTTTTATGCATCCACATATGTGGAGCCTACCCCTCTAGCACCTTGCATTATTTAACCATCTCCATACTTGATTTAGCATGAATCCTTGGGAAAAATCCTTTTCAAATCCACAATACACATAACACTAAATTGGGAAAAAATGTGTTTGAAATCTAGAATCTACCTATCCAAATAAGTTTTTGCCCATTTCTAGATGTTGGGAAAAAATGCATAGATTCAATAGGGTAGATGTGAAGTATTATTATACGACAGAGTTTAGACATCCTTTGGCATATATTGATTTATCATGTTGCTTAGCCAGAAGAAATTAAGATTGGGATTTATCCCATTGAGAAATTTTTTTTGACATAAGCATGGAACAAATGTAATTTCATGGAGTGGACAAGTCGTGCATAGTTAGAAGTTAAAATCAATAAACTAAAAAAATAAAAGTAATTATTCCTTACATTCCCTTACGATGGAGTGTTCAGCAACTTCTAAAAGGAATGTCTAAAGACAGAACCTTATCATAAAAAATGTTTGGTCAGAAAATTAACCTCATTCCCCTGGGCCTCTTGTTAAGCCGTAAGGCATTTCCCTCTGAGACGAACTCCCCTGCTGTCTACCTATCTTCATTGTACACCATTTGATCTTTTATTAGATGATTGAATTATAATCATCCGTTGAAACTTAACCTCATTCCCATGGGCCTCTTTTTACACCGTAAGGCATTTCCCTCTAAGACAAACTCCCCTGCTATCTACCTATCTTCACTGTACACCATTCGATCTTTTGTTAAACGATTGAATTATAATCATCCGTCGATTTACATGTGACAGTTGTGACTAGCTAGAAACATGCTTAGGCTAGACGCCGGTGGTTGTAATTAGCGGTTCTCGTTTCTTGATAGAATGTGATGGGGCACTAACTTATGAAACTGATTTCAAGCTAGATTAGTTGCAAGATTGTCAGTAGCTGAAACCCTCAAACTTAGCACTCCTATTCGAAAAAATTGAAATGCGTGGGATGGACGGACTACCACGAAGGTGTTCATGTGATGGAGCACTAACTTATGAAACTATTCTTGTTTTAGCAGAATGTTTGGCTGATTTCATAATTATTTTGATGAATGTAACAGTGCAAGATCTGTCACGGATAAAACAGTAGATGATGCAAAAGGTGCTTTTGTCAATCAAGCTTTCAAATGACAAGCAAAGCGATTTCGCTCATATCAATCATCGGGCCAAGGGATTTAGTGGACGCCAAGAGGCATCTAGTCACACGGAATTGATGGAATTATTTCCTGTATGCGCCGGTTTCAGTCCAAACAGAGTTACAGAAAGAAACATTACTATGCCCTTTGTAATTAGCCAAATTGATCCGGTTTGAAGGTATTTTCATCTCTAGGCATTTGTAATTTGATATATTTACTAATTCTTGATAGTTGAGCAAGCTTAAATGTATGATAAGGCTAACTTTGTGTTTTGTGCACTACTTGAAGCAGATCAGTTCCAACAAAAACTGTCGAGCAACATTCCATAGGTCAATTTGTTATTTTTTATTACGGAATGGTGAATGTTTACAATGTGGCGGATGAGAAGGTATTATATTGATCTCAGCAATAAATTTAATACATTAACAACAAATTTCGTATATATTTTTGACGAAACATTTTCATCTTTAGTCCTCTTCGCATTCTTTAATTTATTCGCAGGCTTATTTCGTCATTTTCGTGGCAGGAGGAAGCCATTATTAGGCTTGCCGGATCTATAAGTTCGAGGAAGAGAAGAAGACCTCAGCTTAATATCTGAAAAATCCAATAGATATTGAAACCATTGCATCATAATCCTACATCGAGTGCTCACAACAAAGATTAGCCTGAAAAAATTTCCGTAGGTAAGACGCGGATCGTGAAATATTTTATATTTACAAATGTGGTTCATAACTTCATACTAATCGACAGAAAGTAAAAAGTATAGAAAGGTTTTCAAGATTGGAAATTGTGTTTTTAACATTATGTTTTTTAACTTTTTTTGCGCGTAGGCCTGGAAATTGTCCCTAAATTATCTGTGCAACGCTTCCTCCAAAAGCGAACGAAGAGGTAAATAAACTTTATATCATTTTTAAAAATGATGTATATTCAGAAGATTGAATAGCAAATCCAGTATTTAAATCAATATCGATAATTATATTTAGTGTAAATTTAGATGACTGAGTAGGCAAATGTGTATTAAAAGGATTATTTTTTTTTGGTACAGAATTAACATTGTGTCTCCTTAAACCACGATGAAGCCAGTGACATTTCCTCGGAAAGGCAGGCAAGATTCATAAGACCAGATCATGTTCTCGTTGGCTTGCTCATCACATAGATTTTAAGATGTGGGTGGATGGTATTGACCATTAATGGCATCAGGTGGCATTTTCTAATCTTAACCAAATCGTTTTCATCGACATTAAAATAAAAATATATATAATATGGTTAAAATTATTTTTACTACAATTTATTATTACAGAATCTAGAGAAGCTAAATCGTTTTCATCGACATTAAAATAAAAATATATATAATATGGTTAAAATTATTTTTACTACAATTTATTATTAGAGAAACTAGAGAAACTAGACCAATAACAGAAATGTAGACTACAAATGCAAGAGACTACAAATCTAAGAAATTACATACATATTGTAATAGATAAGAGTATGACCAAAGTAATTAGAACATAAACTATAACAAAAAAACAATTGAGTAACTAGGTTGTTGTAACCCTACTGAAAGCATATAAGTGCTAAATGTAGACTACAAATCCAAGAGACTACAAATAATAGATAAGAGTATGACCAAAGTCATTAGAACATAAAGTATAACAAAAAAACAATTGAGTAACTAGGTAGTTGTAACCCTGCTGAAAGCATATAAGTGCTAAAAGAGACTTCATTAAAAAATGATGGAATTGTTGTAAGACACAAAGAAAACAATGCCAATCATATTATAGTAGACACACCAATGGGTGTTGTCAGGTCTTTAGGTGGGGCAACCTGATGGGGGGGTCAGAAGTATCTTAAGGAGCCTAGGTGGAGAGGTCTAAAAGAACCATGGAGTTGCATGGGGAGATTGATGGGGAGGAGGTGATGGTTGACTTGGGCCTAGAAAACTGAAGCTTGTTTTGTGAGCACGCTAAGTTAGGTAAATTCTTAGCAGGTTTATTATTAGAGAGAAAAACATGAAGGAGGATGACAGAGCTATTGGAAGCTAGAAGAATGGCTTTGTTGTGAAGGAAAATCTCCAGGCACAAACATTTGGGTAGCTTGTCAATAAAAGTGTTCGATAAAATTTTCTTGATGGTGGAGATTACTAACATAGAGTCTCCTTCCACCATGAGCCTATTGAAACCCTGCTGGTTGGAAATTTAATCACAATTCCTCTGCATAGAATTCAAATACATTCTTGGTGGGGTCGCCTAAAATGTTGACAATCTCAAATAATAGATTATCGTTGTCAGCCCTAAGGATGCCTCCATAACTTGTTTGTCCTGGGTTGACTTTGGATGCACTGTCGAATTTGTATTTGATAAAACTGAGAATAAAAGGGGACCAAGTAGGGGGGGAAGGGGGGGATGAGGGGAGAGAGAGGTTGGGTGGGTGGATGTTGGTTGAAAAATTAAAATGTAGAATAGAATGGTGCTTTAGATGGAGAGATCTACTAGTTGTTGGAAGTCCATGACGAGAGTAGGGTGGTCTCTATTACACTAAATCATATATTATACCAAACAAAATCAGAAGAATATGGACATTACTTGAAAATTTGGCTATTTCTTTCTTTCCAAATGAACCAAAATATGAATCAAGGGAAGAGAGACCATGCTTTATTAAGGATTTCGCTTTTGAAAGGGCATTACTTAAAAATTTGGCTATTTCTTTCTTTCCAAATGAACCAAAATATGAATCAAGGGAAGAGAGACCATGCTTTATTAAGGATTTTGCTTTTGAAAGCGAGGGGCTTCCAAGCTGAGATCGTTTCCAAGAATGAGTTGTGTCCACCTTCCTACTTCCTTAAGTAGGAATATATTTTTTTCCAAAATTGATCCACAAATAAACAATCAATGAACAAATGCTCAACACTTTTGGGACTAGCTCTACGCATATAGAAAATTGTTAGGGTCCCACCCTAACCCCCTTATCTATGTAATGGGACCACGTCATAGTCAAGAGTCAATAAAGCCCATATTAATAATTGTAAGTGTTTAATCCACAATTAATAACGGAACCAAAGTTAGTTGCAAATGGGCCATAGTATTAGATAGATGGTATTAGTAATACACGGTATTGGCCCGTGGTATTGCACGTAGGAGTCATATATAAAGGATAGAAACTCCATGCGAGGAGCATCATGTCTTATTTTGTAATCGAGCTCTTCTCTATTGGAGGTTTCCCCCTCGAAGGGGCAAGTGAACATTACTCTCTGAATAATAAATTCATTGCTATTCTGTGTTCTGGGTATCTTTTCTTCGCATATTCTATATTCTGGGTCTCTTTTCTTTGTATATTCTGTATTTGGGTATCATTTACAGGTTAAGAGCATAACAAGTGGTATCAGAACACTTTCCAAGGCCGGTGGGATCTCCATTTAGTAACAATTTTTTATTTTTTTTTGCTCGAGACGTGTTCCGGCGTCTTTAAACCACGGGATCTGTCGTTGAGCACAGAAATCTATGGATTTGGAGAGGCATGCACGCAGGAAACACAAGAGGTGGTCACGTCTGTTGGACTCCCTTTTAACCCCTGTGGGTACCCCTTAGAGTAGTAGTGCATTAGACAGAACCGCGCACGGACTGTCTTCCACGTACCCTCTGGGTATATCGGAAGCCCCATAGGCTCCCTGAAAACATTGCCATAGATAAACCAGTGACCGTCTTACGGCTATAGTACACCGAGAACAGCACTCGCAGAGATTACTCACTTGTACGATAGGGTATTCGGGTGGTACGACTAAGGGTACGGTCGACCCTCCTTAGTTAGAGCCCTGAAACATTGGGCTGAGTACTACTACCAGACCCTTATGTATATTGTGATCTATAGCACCTGACACTCCTCAAGACCCTAGTTTCCTTTTTACTCATCATCTCTTCTAGATCCGCTTGAGCAAAGGAGTGCAGTAGCAGCAGACATCGGTCCTAATCAGCCAGTTCCGATCTATTAGATTCATATGATTTGCCAAAGCAGTCAGTTCAGCCATCCAGCGCTACCCGATCCGCCATTCAGATCTCTCAGATCCACCAGACCAGAAGCGTTGTGAAGGGTTCCTATACCAGGGTATAGTTGTTACAGGACTTTTGGCCGCATTGACATTTTGAGGATTTGGCGACTGCAGTATTGATCAAGGAGTAAAACTCCGTTAGGAGTAAAAAAAAAAAAAAAAAAAAAAAAAAAAAAAAAAAAAATCAGGGCGACGAGCTGAGCATGGTGGTACCATTCAATTAATTGTGAATTTTTTTTGGCGGTCCCAATTTTTCATCTAGTCGGTGTATGGTAGCAACTAGAGCTTAAGCGATGGCCAATGAAAGGATGGACAAACTAGAAGAAAATGTGAACGAAATCCAAAATCAGCTTCGCAGACTAGATCTGGAGAGAATGCACAGAGAGCTTAGCAGACTAAGTATGCAGCTACAGAATCTTCAGGCAAAAGGCAAGGAGGATCTTATGTCAGACGGCAAGGAGCAAGCCCACGAGGAGGGGTATAATGGCCATGAAGGCATTTACGTTGAATCTAGCCACTCTCCTCACGTCTGGCACACCCATCCACCACCCAGTCAGCGACCTCCTAAGTTGGATATGCATAAATTTGATGGTTCTCACACATCCGCATGGCTGGCACAAATGGAGCAGTATTTCAAATTGAATCATATCCTAGATGATGTGACTAAGCTTATGTTAGGGAGCATGTACTTCGACAATGAATGGTGGCAATGGTGGGAATGGCATCAGTGTTGCAATGGATATTTTAGGACTTGGACCCAATTTACCAAAGCTCTTCGAGATCGCTTTGAACAAGAAGAATCTTATTTGGGTCGTCTTACTAAGCTTCGATAGACTGGTACAGTGGAGGAATATATTAACGCTTTTGAAGGCTTAGCATTCCGCACTAAGGGTCTCACAGATGAGTTCTACACGGAATGTTTTATCAACGGTCTTAAAGAAGCCATCAAAGCTCAAGTTCTACTTCACCACCCTCCCACGTGGATGGAGCTCGCCAGGTAGCTCGTAAGGTGGAACGTGCATTAGCAGCCCAATACAGTAACCCAAATTTCCCTGCTAAAGGTCGTCCCCCACAGGCTCAGAACACGACTCAAACACTTAAGGTCCAAAAGGTGTCCCCTGCGGAAATGGCCGAAAGAAGGAAGCAAGGACTATGTTACTACTGTGATGAAAAATACTCCCCAGGTCATAAATGTAAGGAGCCCAAATTCTTTCAAATAGATGCCACTGACTACAACTCAACGAGGAAGATTGTCCACTTGAGTACATGAGCGCTAGACACACAACCAACAGGACAATGTCTCTGACGTACCATTATTTCGTTTGCTGCCTGGCAGGGATTTTCCCCTCAACGCTCAATCAGAGGGTTTATTTTAGCCTCGCCAGTAGTAGTCTTGTTGATAGTGGAAGTCACATAATTTCATCCATCAAAAAGTCGCTAAAACAGTCATGCTTTGCGAGCAATTTCTACTTCCACGTTCAATTGCAGATGGAGCACATGAATTGTGAAGCCGTTGTGAAAATGTCAAATCAAATGGGGGATTATCATTTGAAAACCCACTGTTTGCCATACAATGGGGGGTTGTGAAATTGTCCTCAGTGCTGATTGGCTCGCATCTTGGGCCAACACAATGATTTCCAGAGTTGTATTATGAGTTTTAAGCAGGACAACCACACACATCCCTCGAGGACTCCAGGCGGGGGCCCCCTCTATCATAAGCTTGCATAGGATGAAAAAATTGTTAAAAAAGGGCAATTATGGAGTGGTAGCTCAATTTAATGCCATCCAGGGAGTCGAAACCAAGCAGCCGCCTCTTCATCCTGAGATGCAACAGATTTTAAATAACCATTTGCCGGTCTTTGACAAGCCTCAAGGGCTTCCACCCTTGCGAGGGGAACATGATCATAGCATCACCTTGGTTCTAGGGGCCCAACCCCCAAATGTGCGCCCATACAGATATCTGTTCACCCGAAAGAACGAAATAGAAAAAATCATCAAGGAACTTTTGGAAGCAGGGGTCATTCGTCCTAGCATCAGTCCTTACTCATCCCTAGTGGTCATGGTGCTCAAAAAAGATGGGGAGTGGCGGATGTGTCCTGACCTCAGGGCCCTCAATAAGTTGACAGTCAAAGATAAATTTCCCATCCCGGTGATTGATGATTTTCTGGATGAACTCAATGGGGCTCAATTTTTCACGAAGCTGGATCTTTGCTCAGGATACCACCAGATTCGCATGAAGGAAGTCGACATCCCCAAGACTGCTTTTAGAACTCATGAAGGCCACTATGAATTCCTGGTCACACCATTTGGTCTTTGTAATGCCCCCTCTACTTTTCAGAGCCTTATGAACCACATTCTCAAGCCATATCTCAGGAAATTTGTCCCTGTCCTCTTCGATAACATCCTCATCTATAGTTGCACTTGGGGCACACATCTTCAGCATGTAGATCTACTCTTGCAACTGCTCCGCAAGCATAAATTATTTGTCAAGATGTCCAAGTTTTCATTTGGTAGGGCAGAGGTAGAGTATTTGGGCCACATTGTGGGCCGTGAGGGTGTCAAGGTGGACCCCAGAATGATCCAAGCAATGCAGGAATGGCCTCAACCTAAGACCTTGAAAAGCTTGCGAGGATTTTTGGGTCTCACAGGCTATTATCAAAAATTTGTCCGCAACTATGGTTGCATAGCGAAGCCCCTCACCCAACTCCTAAAGATTCATTCGTCTGGAATGAGGAAGCACAACAGGCCTTCACAACTCTAAAAAATGCCATGTGTTACACTCCAGTTTTAGCACTACCTGACTTCACCAAATCTTTTGTCATTGAATGTGATTCTTCGGGGACAGGTATTGGGGCGGTTTTAATGTAGGAAGGGCGACCATTGGCCTTCACAAGCCAGCAACTCAGTGGGAAGAATCAGGGCCAATTTACATACGAGAAGGAAATGATGGCCATCTTACATGCAGTCGAACCCTGGCGACCTTATTTATTGGTGCAACATTTCCAAATCCGCACAGATCATCACAGTCTTAAATATTTTTTGGAGTAATGCCTATCCTCCCCACAACAAAATAAATGGCTAGCCAAAATGCTGGGATATGATTATGAGATCATTTACAAGAAACGGAAAAACAATAGTGTAGCAGATGCATTATCTCGCCAATTTGAGGAGGAAAGTACCCTGCTAGCTATTTCCTTCCCCATTCCAGAATGGATTGAAGAAGCTCGCAGAGAATGGTTTTCACACCCAGGGCTCTCCCAACTCATTTCTCAATTGAAGGCAGATCCAAATTCCACCAAGGGCTACTCGTGGCAGGATGATATTCTTCGCTACAAGGACAGAGACGTAATATCACCAGCATCCACCTTCAAAACTCACATTTTGGCAGAGATACACTCATCTCCCATTGCAGGACATTCGGGCTTTCAAAAGACGTATGCTCACACCAGAAGATCATTTTTTTGGACAGGCATGAAAAAGGACATCCTTACCTTCGTAACTGAATGCGATGTCTATCAACGCCACAAAGGGGAAACCGTCAACACACCTAGCACATTACAACCATTGCCCATTCCGGCATCAATTTGGACGGAAGTTTCTATGGATTTCATTACAGGTCTTCCAAAATGAGGGAACAAGTCAGTCATCGTGGTGGTTGTGGACTGATTGTCGAAGTATGCTCATTTCTGCGCTCTTCCCCACATGTTTACACCAACCTTGGTTTCTCAAACTTTCATGGATCAGATCTTCACATTGCATGGCATGCCTATTTCTATTGTGTCCGACCGCAACCCGATCTTCACCAACAATTTTTGGCAGGAACTCTTCAGAATCCAAGGCACTCAACTAAAACTCAGTACTTCCTACCATCCGCAAATAGATGGTCAAACTGAAGCCATCAACAATGCTAGAACTACCTTAGGTGTTTTCCTCAGAAAAACAACACCTTTGGGTACAGTGGCTACCTCTGGCAGAATGGTGGTATAACACCAACTATCATGCCACCACCAAAATGACCCCCTATGAAGCAGTATATGGTCAACTCCCTCCTTCACCTACTTCATATCTCAAGGGATGCTCAAAATTCCAAGGAGTGGATCAACTCCTATAACACCGCGCAACTATGCTCGCCCATCTTAGAGAGAATATTCATTAAGCTCAGAACCACATGAAGCAAAAGGTAGACCAGCATCGCTCAGAGCGCCACTTTCAAGAAGGGGATCAGGTCTTTTTACGGCTCCAACCATATAAGCAAACATCACTCAAAGACAAGGGATGTCAAAAACTCTCTCCCAAATTCTACGGACCCTATCAAGTACTACAACGCATTGGATAAGTGGCCTACAAGTTGGCCTTGCCACCTACTACAAAAATCCATCCAGTTTTTCATGTCTCATGCCTCAAGAAAGTGATTGGGAACAATTGCAGAATTCAGACTAGTGTCCCGGAATTGGAGGAAGAAGGATCCATCTGGCTTCAACCAGAACAGGTCCTCGACACACGAGTCAAGCAACTGCGTGGCCGCATGATTAAGGAAGTCCTCTTCAAATGGAAAGACACCTATCCAGAAGATGCAACTTGGGAGCCAGCCACTATTCTGCAGCAGTTTCTGCAGCTTCAGCCTTGAGGACAAGGCTAGTCTTAAAGGGGTGGGCATGTTAGGGTCCCACCCTAACCCCCTTATCTATGTAATGGGACCACGTCATAGTCAAGAGTCAATAAAGCCCACAATGATAATTTGAAGTGGTTAATCGCAATTAATAACAGAACCACAGTTAGTTGCAAATGGGTCGTAGTATTAGATATATGGTATTAGTAATACACGGTATTGGCCCGTGGTATTGCACGTAGGAGTCATATATAAAGGATAGAAACTCCCTGCGAGGAGCATCGTGTCTTATTTTGTAATCGAGCTCTGCTCTATTAGAGGTTACCCCCTTGAAGAGGTAAGTGAACATTACTCTCTGAATAATAAATTCATTGCTATTTTGTGTTCTGGGTATCTTTTCTTCGCATATTCTGTATTCTGGGTCTCTTTTCTTCACATATTCTGTATTTGGGTATCATTTACAGGTTAAGAGCATAACAAAAATAGAGGATCCTTCGTATTCCCTTTTGATGATTTTATCCCAAGTTAGGGCTCTCTTCCAAGCCAATAGCCATAGGAAGTGAGAAATATTGGGCCACATGTTAGCATTAGGGGCGTAGATGGTATTAGTGGCCAAGGAGTATGCTTCCATCATAGTGAATATGCCCTTTGGTTGATAACCCCAACATAGTGTGTCAATGCCATCTGCGATTAGGATAAGGCATTGCTCAAGGTGAGATTGTAGTGTTTGACATAACCATGACGGGATTCCCGAAGGCGAGTGATATATTTTTTTCTAAGCACACCATGAAGATATTTTGTGTTGAGGCCAACAATGTTGATTTACTTGCATGTAACCATTGCCTACCAGGAATATTTTTAGGTCATTGAGATGCTCTTGCTGGTCCAATTTAGGCATTTGTTTTCATGAGTCTTGCCACAAGTGTGTGCATATTTCCAAAAAGCTATGGGTCTGTATGAGAGATTTGTTATTTTTAGCAATCCAACTTTAGTTTTTGGATTAGAGAGTGGTGAGGTATGCATTTTCATGCCATAAAATTTTCTAGAGATATTGGTGCTTTTGAATCCAACACCGCCACAATTTGGCACCCATAACATCCTTACTGAAAGTTTCAGAGTCTCAAACATAAGGCTTCCCCAAGATTTGGAAAGGAAGAGTTTTCCTCAGGCTACAAGGGCCCACTTGCGTTATCTACTCATACACCGACCCCATTGCCCCCTCCAAAAGACAATTTGCATCTGTTCATAAGCTATACCAAGGTTAAAAAAACTTGGAATACCTTGGATGTCTCAAATGGGTTACATCTCCCACTGTTGTCTGATATTCCAGAGTGTCTTGAATGGTGGAGTTCGTAGCATGGCACTGGGAGCTTCATTCCACCCATTGTTCTTTGGGAGATCTGGAGGTGGAGGAGCAATATTATTTTCAATGAGTATCGTGAAAGCTGAGCAGTGGTGATGGAAAAAATTGAAAGCACAATCTGGACTGAAATACATGCTGGTACATCCAATAAATTGTGCAAAAACCCCAAATATGGCCGCAGATCTCCTTCCCTACGAGCATTTTTGACAGAGCATCATAGTGTCGCAGTTGTGGATGTGGATTCATTGTCCCATATTTGCCAGAGTTAACAGATCTGGTACACTAGGGGGTAGGAAAGGGCTCCAACATGAAGGCTGAGGCCATGGTATTATGGGGACTCCTCTAGTTCATACATTATCTGAATATTCCTACTATCCACATTTATGGGGACTCAAAGGTCATCATTGATTATGTCTGTGGGAATTCCAACATCAACAAATCCTCTCTTTAGTGTTGGCTACAACAAATCTCTAATCTCTATAACCCTCTCCAATACTCCACCATATAGCAAGGAATTCAATGTAGAAGCAGATTGCCTCTCAAAGAAAGGCATCATGGAATATCTAGACGGACTCCACATAGAGATTAAGATGGATGAGACTTGGTTGGAGACCGAGATTATGCCTTTACCACGATAACTACACCCAGACATACTCTTCTTTTATTACGGAGTAAATACTCTACATTACATCTTTCTCTTCATGTTTGTGAAAAATACAGATGTATGCCTAACATATGTTACAATATGCTATGCTGATTTATCTAGATACAACAAACAACCCAAAATTATCATAGAAAATCTTTTATGTATCCTAGTCTAGTTATAAGGTTCATTTTTATGCATGTTTGCAAATTAGCTTGGATATATAATTTTGATATGCTCCTATGACATGCAGACTTTGAAACATATGTAATTTCTATACAAAATAAATATATCACTTTTTTCAGCTGAAAAAAAAGAAGCAGCCAACTTCATGTTTTTAGCACTATTTGCAACAGATCAATTCTTAATCCTGCGTTGTTGTCAGCTATGCAAGGAATTCATTCAAACAACAGTAACATGAGCCAAGGTAAGATGATACAAGAATGCGAAGTAGACACTATTAGCTTGGCTTCCATGAGTATATTGGGATGTAATCAAGTTTTTCAGTATCGGTTAGTTTATTTGAAGGAGGGATGCAGCTCCCTATCATAAATATGATATCATCTGTGTGTATAATGTGAATTATGGCATCCCACTTCCTGACATAATTTATGTTTTCATATGTTAACTCATGCAGGCGTTGTTGTACTCGTGTCATTTTTTATCCTGTTACTACTATTCCTTTTTCCAAAACCTGGTACAAGTAAAGTTAGCTTCATGTTCTCACCCATAATGATTGCTTAGTTCATTACCAACATAATGATAGGACAGTATAATATTGTGAAATATTATCCTGGAGCATTCAAGGCATTCAACCCATATTTTATATACTGTTACTTTCATGAATATCACTAATAAGGATGGGTGATGCTTGGAGGTGTAGTCTTATGTATAACAGGTATTGATTGATGATATGTGTCTCATTTTATCATATAGTATACTTGGAACTGTTTTCTAACTCAATTGATAAATCCATACCATTGATTTTCTCAAACACAATTCATAACTTCATCCCAATTATTTATGCTAAAGATATACAAATAGAAACACTAACATCAGTTCTTTGTTTTCACTGGATCCAGGTGCCAAGGCCATGTTTGTAGACTTGGGCCTTTTCAACAGGAAATTAATCCAGGTCCAAGCTATATGTCAAGGAAAGAAATATTAGTATTTCATCATACCTGTGCGCTTCATCCTCCTTAAGTTTTATTGACATAATGAGAAATTTGGGTTTTTTGTTGCAGCCTGCTTTCTGTGTGTTGGTTTACCCATCTCTAATTAACACATATACGAGACAAGCGGCTTATTTGATAAAAAACCTAGGGGACATAAGCTCTACATTTTACAAAGAAATACCATAGCTTTTGTATTGGTCAATGTTCATTGTTTCCACTTTAGCAGCCATTGTAGCCATTAAAGCATTGATTACAATAACATTCTCAATCATAAACTAGTCCATGGCTCTTAGTTGCTTCCCTCCAGTGAAGATTGTGCACACCTCCCAAAATTATGAGGGTCAAATCTATTCACCTGAAGTTAACTATGTTCTCATGGTTATCTACATTGTAATTATCGTAGGATTTTGGGATGGAACACAAAATGGTAATGCACATGGGAAGAATATCCAAATTTATATCTCACAATAGAATTTGGTAGTTTTATGGATTCTTTTGAGTTTCGAAGGATAATTTTAGGTATTTGGTGGTACAACGGTTCCAGTTGTTGGGGTTATGTTCATTATGATGTGCATAGTAACCTTGGTCATGCTTGTGGTTTTGAACATACATGTTTTGCTTATACTACCGTTCACTCTATTTTGTCATTATCTTTGAAGGCGCTTATCTATCATCTGTATTGAATAAGTTTCCATAGGGAGGTTGGTGTCCCTTCCTAATTTTCTGACCATAATGATCTCTTGGAACTATGGAAGGCAGAAAAAGTATAAATATTTAGCACAAAGAAAACTCAGCATAGAATTTTTGAATGGATTGGTTATCTGAGTGAATTCACATGTACTAGGAACTTGTTTCTTTTGCATTGACCTTATTTCTGGCTTACCACCAATTATTGAACATTATGAAAATAATGTGGGGTCTCTGCATGAAGTTCTTGTCATTGTCATCATAAGAATGATTCTAGGCAAGACAATACTTTTTTCGGAGAGATTTATGGTTGGGAAACTAGAGCCAAAGGGTGTATATAAATGTGTAGTCCAATATGGTTACAAAGATGCCCTAAACATTGAAGGATCTGAATTTATCAACCAGGTTGTTGAAAGCATAAAAGACTATCTCAAGCTCAGAGGAACTTATTCCTCCTCACATGACAAAAGTTATGCAAGAAGAAATACAGTGGCAGAAAGTAACTACTATGTAGATGATGAATTGCAATAGCTTGAATTGGCAAAGAATAAAAGGGTTGTGTATGTTCTAGGAAAAATTACATTGAAGACTAATAAGAGCACTCGTCCTTTTTAAGGAGTACTGATTGACAAGATCTACAGATTTCTCCAAAACAATTGCAGGTTTACTCTGTCTACCTACCATATACCACCTGCGCTTTTACTTCAAGTCACAATGGTGCAAGAAATTTGGAGTTCGTTCACACAAAACTATTAGAAGACAATGAAATCAGAAGCTTTTACTCATAATAAAGCTTTTAGGGCCATAAAGTTCCTGATCACTGGAAAATAGGATATAATTTTATACTATTGTTACCATTTTAATAGATTTAGAAGATTCAAAATGCAAACTTCTAGTGAGATCAAAAGAAATGAGCATTGAGTTTTTTACCATCTCTGCAATAAATCATGCATCATTTAGAGTGAACTAGTACATACATGTTTTCTGACTCTGGTAGAATGGAAAAAAATGATAACAGTTCATTACTTTTCAGTTTCAATCCTTCCTTTACGCTAAGGCTCTTATCTTTTGATGAAATGCACAGCCTGGTAAATTAAAATTTTCAAGAAATCCAAGGTAGAGTTTGTTAAGAGGGTATTTTAAATTCTAATAGTAACTCCTTTTTATCCTTTGTCCTCTGAAATTTGTACACTCTCGAGTTGTCTGGGGCTAAGTACCATTTCATGTGTTACAGGCCCAAGACACCAAACAACACTTTCCCCATGTTGGGTCCCTTCAAATTTTGAATCTAAGAAGCCCCATAGGAGCAATCAAATGAAAATGATACCTAGAAAATCACTCTTCTTACCTAAGCCACCAATATTACCAAGGCTTAAGGAGGACCAACAATAACTATACGGATTCCATGCTTCCCCTATACTCTTTATTGCTTTACGATCCAATAGTTTTCTCATCTTATCATTCCATTTTGTTTTGAATGTGGAGTCCTTACAACCTGCAATATAGTATGCTCCAAGCCCCTTTAGAAATATTCAAAATGTGGCTACATTTTCTTTAAAATATTTGTAGATGAGGTATGCCCCCTTTGTCTGTTATAGTGGAGAGCTGGGCTTTTTCTATGAGTACCTCATAAAACTCACCCTCATATGTCAGTTGCAGTGTCTTATTTGGCAACAAGAACACAAGTCCTTGAGCTGTGGTCATGGTTTTAATACCAATCCGCTTTTGACTTCTTCCTTGCTTGGTAGAAATTTACAGAAATTTCTATAACCCAACAACCAGTATGTTCGAAACCTATTCGGATCAAACACTAATATATCAAGGGTTTTCAAATATGCATCTTCAAAATTTTGGAAAATAAATTCAAGCATTTGGCAAGCTTTGGCCTACTACTCATAAACATCAATCTGAAAAAGGGGTATGTGTTGTAGTATTTGTAAATGAGTAAACATTTAAAATTTAGTTTTATATGAAAAAAATATTTAGTATGCATAACGAAACATTAAATTAAAATAATAATAATAAAACAGTTTAATTCAATTTATTATATTAATTTTTCATTTTTATATTAACAAAATTATAAACAATTTTTTAGAAAGGAATCATATTATTAATTATTCATCTTCATAGCCATCAAAATTTCATATTAAAATTTAATTAACATGTTTTAAATTTAATATAAAACTTACTATAATGGATATATTGTAGTCAAGGAAAAGGCGTTTGGTGCAGTGACCATTCCCATTCTACTGAGCTCGTAGAACAATGGAGTTGTGTTAGGACTTCATCTGTAATACTGCATAATTGGGTCTCTCAGCTAACACATTTATTGTATATGATATGTGGCCTTTTTTTGAGTTGTGCTAGGACTTGACCTATAATATTGGGTAATTGGGTCTCTCAGCTGACACATTTACATTTACTATATATGATATGTCGCATTTTTTGGTCTGTGACTGGCAGGGGAAGATAGTATTCATATCGTATGTTCTCGGATGAGGTCTTTTTCAACTTATTTCATCGAAGCAATTTTGTTATTCGTAGGCACTTTAGGCCTTGCTGCCATGGGCTTTGAATGGAAATGAGTGGGTAGAGGTTGTCAGTTAAGCTTGTGGTTGCTACTTTGAAGCATTATTTTTAATTATCTTTGACAAAAGTGTATCTTTACGATACATTTTAGCCATCATATACAATCAGAGGTATAGATTTTCGATGATATTTCAACTTTTTATTTCATGCTAGTTTCTCTTTTGTTGGGCAATCTCAGTATTGTCAAAGGGGTTTAGTTTAAGATAGAAAAATTGGCAATTTGATAGCTGTCACAAGTGTTTTTGCTAAGCAGGATTTGCTAAATAATGAAAATATAATTTGCATTGGCTGTCCTAAGCATGTTCTGTGCATATATTCCTTATAAAGTTGTGGCTTGAACCATAATTTGCATTTCAAGCCTTTAAAAGCGAGTGTTACAGAACATGAATTAGGATATTAAAAACACATTTCAGGTTTTATCCAAAAGAAAGTTCATGACATATCATATGAAGTTAATTTGTGCATCCCTATATTTATGAAAATTTCACCGAGAGTTTGATTTCAGTGAGGAGTTTGATGGCATTCACTTGTATTTTTGGAAACCCCTAGTTGACAGAACCACATAGTAGAAAAGCGACATTTAATTTCTACTCGCACGATTGTAGATTGACTTCTACAACAAATAAAATCATATTTATAGTCAGTGGAATGTTTTGTGATAGCTAGCAACCTTGTGTGCCCTCTTTAAAAGTGACAATTCATTCTTAAATATGTAACATATGGAAAAAAAAAATCTCCAAATACAAAAAAACATGTTCACATAAAGAACATCTGTTACATGAATAACGGATAACCTCTATATGACATTAACTATAACTCATTATCATCCACCCTTGCTTTCAAGAATGTCCATTCACATGTTGCTATTCTTCCACACACTACTATTAATTATCCATATTCAGAACACACATAACTAATAGTTTCAAGTGTAACTTAATATCATCCACCCTTGCTTTCAGCAATGTCCATTCACATGTCACTATTCTTCTACACACTATTATTTACAAAATATCTATATTCAACATACACATAACTAACAATTTCAATTGCAACTCATTATCATCCACCCTTGCTTTCAACAATGCCCATTCACATGTCCCTATTCTTCCACACTCCATGCCTTACGGCGTTTCCTTTGAAACATCCGGTGCAAATTCTAGTTTAAGCTTCCACAATGCAAAATGAGTACCATCTATGAATCTAAAAACCCTTATAGCAGAAAAAATTGGAAATACAAGTGGAATATGTTATAAATTTAACACTTTTCATGCTACTTACCAAACCAATTTGGCACTACTCTGCTTTGATATGTCAGACAAGAAGAAAAATAATGATGGTCTCCCAAAGAAATGTGAAACCCCATCTGGTTCCTACTCATAAATACCTCTCACCACCCACTCAAGTGATTTCATTTGCCTCTTCTGGTTTGCCTTAACTTCCTAATTTAGCTTCTTTGGTGAGATATGTTTTTCCAAGTAAAAATTAGTAGGCTGAAATCCCACGCACCCTTGGAAAGACCATATCTTACTCTTCTTCATGGAAGGCGTGCATGTGATTTCCCACAAATCATCCACGTTTGTTTCATTGCCCCCTACATAGAAAATCAAAATAAATGCAATTCATCACCAAATTGCAACTGATTAAAACATGTTTTAAATCAATTTATGGCAGAAACTATTTCTATTGTCTAACATCGAAATCAATAACTCACAACTGCATAGGTGGCATGGGAGGACACTTGATTTCAGAGGGAAACTCCTTACGACATAAATATTTTAATAATTGCGTTTAAATATATCTCAAAAGTAATTATAACATTTTTTCTTTTAGATATAATTAAAAAAATGTTATAAAATTAAATTATTTTGATTATGAAATGCGTTACAGTTTTTGGGCATCTAGTCTTGATAAGTCATGGTACTATAACAAATCTTACTTATAGCTTCATAATAAGCATAGTAAAGCAAGGATAAATATGCATGGTTAAAAATCTTCTTTTATTGTAAGTTTATTATAAGTATTAAGTTTTTATGTGCTTATTAATTAGATATAAATATGATTACGAAATATTTTAGGCCCAATTTTTAGAAACCATAATCTAAAATAAGTACAATATGAATATAACTAGGTTAGATCCATATTAAGTTATGCCTTTTCACTTTAAAATATGTTTGCATCTCAAGAAACATGATCGCTTTCTCCGCTTCTTAGATCCCAAGTTAAGATGGATCTAGGTTGGTTTAATTATTAATTATAATTAATTATAGTTATAAATATAAAATATATTTTTCTTTGTAAGTTGTTTTAAATCCTCTAGGCTTGACTGTAGATTGCACTCACCTGGGCCATACCACCTAATTAAATCTTTTTATCATGTCTCCTCCCTCCAGCATAGGGCACAACCACCCACCATGAGCTTTGAATTACAATGGCCTCGGCCACACTGGCTGATTAGATTTTTTTAGCATATCTCCTCCCTCTAGCACAAGGCACAACTAGCTGATTAGATATTTTTAGCATGTCTCATCCATCTAACATAAGGCACAACCGCCTTGAGTCGGTGAGCATTGCACTTGCCTAGGCCACACACTAGCTTATTAGATTTTTTTAGCATGTCTCCTCCCTCTAGCATAGGGCACAACCAGCCCGAGTGGTTGAGGTTTGATCCCATGTCACCTTGCTAATGAGACCCATCCTCAATCTGTTTTTCTAGTGGGCCTTAACAATTATAAATATCGACATTTTGAGCCATCCTCCATGGTTCATTATCACGATTAGATATGTGAAGAAGTCAGAGAATAATGTGTAATAAATAGAGGATATGGGAGGGATGGTAGTGTAAAGAGCTGACATGTTTTGATAATGGTGCGGTTTTAATTAATTTATAATTAATTTGATTTAATTGTCATTGTAATTGTAATTGTAATTTATTTATTTTAATTTTAATTTTAATATAATTTAATTATAGTTATATATCGCTTTAATTTAATTTATTTAATTTTTTATTTAATTTTTAATTTTAAATTTTAATTTAATTTAACATAATTTAAATTTAATTTAAATGTTAATTTAATTTAATTTAAATTTTAATGTTAATTCCAATTTAATTTAGTTTAATTTTAATTTTAATTTAATTTAATTTAATTTTAGTTTAATTTAATTTAATTGGATTTGATTTAATTTATTATAATTCAATTTGATTTTAATTTTAAATTTAATTTAATTAATTGAAATTAAAATTGAAATCAAATTAAATTATAATAAATTAAATCAAATCAAATTAAATTAAATTAAAATTTAATTTAATTTAACTTTTATAGAAATATCTAGGCTAATCTACCTCTAGAAAGATCTAGCGGGGCAACCCACTAGCAAAGTCTCACCCAAAGAGATTTACTAAAATCCATAATTCTATATTGATATTTACATGTAGCTCATATTCAGCACATACATGAGGTTGACATATGCATCCTTGCTATCGAGCTCATTCATTCAGTTCAGCATGATGAACACGAGAAAGCAAATGACTCAAGCTTTTCAAATAGTGGACGGCACATTGTGACAGCGACCAACAATTGCATCCTCCATACTTACTCGCTGTGGTCCAACCTGAACCCTCCTGGGCCTCACAACGTGTGGACATGAACATGAATAGAAATTCTCTGCCTCTTTCACGGCGCACTCGCAAAGTTGCTGAGATAGCTTACTGAAGTGACAAAGCGCTAAAGTCTTTTAATGCTCAGCGCCACAGTACTCATACTAAAGTTCTCATACATGTGCCTGCCAAACTCATATTATTGTTTGTACTTTAATGCTCAGCGCCACAGTACTCATACTACAGTGCTCATACATGTGCCTGCCAAACTCATATTATTGTTCTACAACCGTCAACAATAGGGTGAATGTCAACAGTAAGGAATGTGGAAGCGGAATTGTGATGTGACCTAGAAAAAAAATGACAGCTGTCTAAACCAGTGTATAGGAATTGTCTTTGGACATATTTTTCTGTCTTTGCCCATATAACTTCTGCACGAACATTTTGTCAAATGCTTTATTACTATGCTCTATTATATGCTTTTGTTTAATTGTTTTCTATTTTGGGTTAGATTTTAAAACATTTCTAAAATCTACACTCAACATAAAAATGACAATATTCCTTAGCAAACTAGAATGACTGCTTTACTAAAGAATAAAATTTATTGCTCGCTGTAGTGGAGCGGCCTGAGCAGGCCATATAATCTGCGGCCAAATAATCGGCCAACTGAAACATCTATCTGGATATTATTTTATCCAAAGTTGGCCATCGTGCATTTATATTGTGGCTTGACAACCAATGGGGCACAGCCGCCTCTCCCTCTGGTTAATTTCCATGTGATAATCATTTCTCCATTAATTAACCAGCCAGAGCATTGCTTATTGTGTTCCCTTAATCTGTACAACTTTTGGCCATCGAAGGGATGAGACCTGTGGTGTCGTTGGACGGTGTAAATAATATAATTTGATTTCATATCAAATGGATTTCGGTAATTACATCCATAGGTGTGGCACATTTAGTAATTGCATTTTTGAATCTTTATATTTCAAAACATAAACAATAGGTATGTCTTGGGATGAATAAGTTAAGAATCAATTTTTTTTTTTTTTTTTTAAATTACACATGAAATCCAATAAAATTTTAATTTTTTATTTTGTATTTTTATTTCTATGTATATTTTCATATTATAAATTTTTGATTAATAGTATAGGTATATAATTATTTCAAGTATAATTATCAATGTGTTTGATATATGTCTATAAGTTTGAATTTGAAACACAAACAATTATATTACCAATATAATTAGGTATAAGTTTAGAAGTAGATATCACCATCCACCACATTAAAATTTTAAGTGTATTTTGTTAAAAATCTTCTATTAATAACCATATACCAATTAATAGACATATTAATTTTTTATTTATATAATTATATTGAAATATATTCAACATTATTTGGATATCAATATTAATATTAATTATCATAAAGTTTTGCTAATATATTATATTGTTATTTAAAACTATTTAATGAATTCACATTATAACATTAATACATTTTTTATTATCAATTAATATGTATTTATTTCTACTAATATCTTATCTTCAATAATTATTATAATATTTATTTAATATAATTCTCAATATATGATATATTATCTTACTTAGGGAATTTGATCAAGTATTATTAATTATATATATAGACTATTATATTAAACTAAAACATATTACTATTACTTGGAAATAATATACATATATATAATTAAATAATATCATGTGTAATAATAAATATAATATAAAATTTAAACCCGAGGGTTTATTAATATCTTGTGTTTTAAATATTGATCCCAATATATTAATAACCCCTAAAAAATAATATTTTAAATTCAAGAGATTAATTAAATTATAAAATCGAAGGAGTTATTGATATTATAAATGGAAGCTACTAATAAACCAAACAGTTTAATATTATAAACCTAACGAAGTAGTAGACCCAAGGGATAAATATTATAAACCTAAAGGATCAACAATCTCAAGGAGTCAATACTAAAACACATGGGATTAATAGACCCTAACAATTAATAATATAAACACAAAGGTTAATAAACACTAGGAATTAATATTTTAAACTCAAGGAATTATAAAACCAAGAGGTTATGAATATTATAAGCCTAATGGATTAAATTATAAACCTAAGGAGCTATTAATATTATAAACACAAGAGACCAGTAAACTCAAAGATTGATATTTTAAACCCAAGAGATTAATAAACGCTATGGATTGCTAATATAATAAACCTAACTACATTAATGTGTGTGGTTGACAAACACAGAATAGCATTAATGACACAAGTCTAATATCAATTATAAATTAAATATGATAAATAATAACAGTAATAATAATATTAAAAATTAAATTTATAATAAAATTGTATTTTATTGATAATATTAATTATCATCATGTTAATAAATTATTATTATGATAGTTTTAAAATAATTATAGTTATTACTATTATTATTATTAGTATTATTAATTAATTTATTTTTTTACCTTTTATTATTTATTTTTAATTGAAGTTAATTATCATTATTAATGATAAATTACTATCAATCAATTAATTAACAATATTTCATAATTATTATTATTATTAATAAAAAATACAAATAATGTCTTTTTATATAATTTGTATTATTTATTGCTAAAAATAGTAATAATAGTAACAATTCAAGGGATTATAAACAAGGGAATCAAATTACACCTAAGGGATTAGTATTATAAACTCAAGGTATATAACCCCTAAGATAAATATTGTAAACCCTAGAAATATCATGGTTAACCATGATTATTCATGGTTGATTTTTATATTGAGACAATGCTTCTGACAATGCAATGTTGCAACATCGTTGCACCATGGTTGACAAAGATTAGTTTTCACATGCAAAAAAATCTTTGTCACAACGCAACGTTAGACCATGATTGATTTTTATATTGAGAAAATATTTGTAACAATGTTACCTTAGACCATCGTTGACCATGGTTATAAGCCAAGGGGATTTATGTTAGACCTAGCGATTAATATTATAAACCCTATGAATAATATTGAACCCTAGGAACAAAAACCTTAGCTTAATAAACCTAATGAATTGATATTATAAACCGAAGGGAATAATAAGCCAAAGTGATTAATACTAAAAACCCAATGGATTATGAACCCAAAGTATGTAAACCCTAAGATAAATAATATAAACCTGGAAATAAACATGGTTGACCATGGTTTACTATGCTTGATTTCTATATTGGGACAATATTTGTCACAATTCCATGTTGGACCATGATTGATTTGCATATTGAAACAATCTTTGTCATAATGTAATGTTGGACCATTGTTGACCATGGTTGGCAATGTTTGGTTTTCATATTGAGACAATCTTTGCCACAATGTGACATTGGAAAATGGTTGACAATGGTTTACCATGATTATAAACTCAAGGGATTCATATTAAATCATAGGATTAAAATTATAAATCCTATGAATAATATTTCCTATTAAGACAATCTTTGTCACAATGCAACGTTGGACCATGGTTGACCATGGTTGATTTTTTATTGAGACAATCTTTGTGACAATACGATGCCACAGCATGGTTGGCGATGATTGATTTTCATATGGAGACAATCTTTGTCACAATGCGACATTGGACCATGGTTGATTTTCATATTGAGAAAATCTTTGTAACATTATGATGTTGGACCATAGTTGACCATGACTATAAACAAAGGGGATTTATATTAGACCCAAGGATTAATATTATAAACCCAAATTTTAATATTATAGACCCTAGGAATAATATTTATCCCTAGTAATAAGAACCCATAGATTAATAAACCTAACGAAATAATAAACCGAAGTGAAAAATAAACCGAAGGGATTAATTGGCATGATGGAGTCGCTCCTCCTCTGATTATATTGCATCTATGACAATTATGTTCAATTGTCTAATGTTTCTTTTTGTTATGTGTCTCCCCCTCTTCTCGCAACCTTAATTTCTTATACTCTAGGGTGGTGGTCTATTCTACATGCTCTGGGCTTACCTCAAGTGATCTTCCTTCACCTTCTTTTGTTAACAGAGAAACTTTCCATCGTAGCCCTTCTCTAGCATACACACCTTCTTCAGTTGTGGCCAGCTTTAGACCTAATTTCCTTTTACTCCTAGGGTTTCTCAGCTTGGCCACTTGGGGAACACTAGTTGATCCTTGTTCTCATAGTTCCAAGTCAATGGGTGGCATTGTAGCTCTCAGAGAGGTGGTTCTGGGAATTCTCACACTGTGGCTCTTACTTTCTAAGACCTCTCGTCCAAATTCTCCCTCCAATGCTCTTCTTTGGCTCTAGTGTCAATATAGAATATGGGGACTTACCTCTCAATTTCATCTTCGGTGTTTTCTATCTTCTATCTCGCTCTCCCCCTTCACATCTCTTTCTTTTGCTCTGCTCCAGCTCATCTTTATTCGAGTGGTGATCTATTGGTGTCGAGGAATTTTATCTTAGTTCTCCTCTTCTCTCCATTCTCTAGTTGGGTCTGCCTCGATCCTAGTGACAAGTCATAGTTTTATGGGTGTTTCTTTTCTCCACCTCCGCAACTTCCCCATGAGATCGACCATGAAGCCCATCCCCCGCTCCTCATTCATAATAGATCCAACGAAGCATGAAGGTTCTTCCCTTGCCACTCGGTCTTGGGATGCTACTGTATCTATTCGGGGTTGGAGCTCCAGGCTTAAAGTGGGTTCTTTGAGAAACGATGGTTATGGGGGATGCAACTCATTAGATGCTACGATGAAGGAAATTCACTGCAAGATGGTCATACAACATGGTTGTTGCGCAGGAGTTGGTGGTCATGGGTAGGGATGAGAATGTGGAACGATACTTAAGGGTTGCTCCAGTCGAGGGCATTGTCGGTCTATGGGTCAGGCAGCATCAAGAAGGTCATGCCTCTCTTCAACTATCCTAAAAGTGATGAAATTTGTATTTTCTCAACTCGACGTCCTCGGCCAAGTTCACATGGAGGAGCATGAGGCTATTATGGCTAAATTTGAGCACCTTCCGTACTTCTAGTGCCATGTTCATGAAATGTTGGTCGTGGTCTGGCACACGTAGAACTTGTTGTTAGAAAAGGTTGAAAAATTGGAAACATGGCTTGCTCAGTTTGAGAACCATGTTAACTTCATGTATCACCGCGTGCATTCCCTAGGTACTGGGCTAGATAACCCTCCCTCAATTACCTCTGACGATTGATTATGATCATTGGTGTGTTTCTTGTTCTTTTAGTCTTCTGGAATATTAAGTATCTTAGTATTTCGACCTCTCAGTTGGAAATTTGGCTTTTTGTATGTTTTATGGTTATTACATTGGTTAACAAACCTAGTCGAGGTGAGGCCATATGCATTTTGACATCTTTGTATATGTCTTTTAATGGATAGAAAGATTTCAACTTGCATTTTTTTTGTTTGTTAATACCAATATGTTTTTAATATTATTTACATAACTATTATTATTAATCATATTCATAT